>PVKC010034881.1:0-13590 GCA_004027635.1 Crocidura indochinensis
CTTCCTTCCTTTCTTCCTTTCATTTTGGTGCCACATTTGGCAGTGCAGAGGTAGAAGTACTGTTTTCTCAAGGTTCTCTTGCTCCCCACTTTACAGAACAACCTATAATCTGTCTTCCTTCCTTCCTTCCTTCCTTCCTTCCTTCCTTCCTTCCTTCCTTCTTTCCTTCCTTCCTTCCTTCCTTCCTTCCTTCCATTTGGTACCACATTTGGCAGTGCACAGGACTTACTCAGTTCTGTGCCCAGGAGGGGTAATAGTAGTAGCTGTAGTGCTGAATGGAGGGTTAGGAGGAGAAGTTCAAATCCAAGCCCCAATGGGCCTGAGCCATGGGTGGTAAAATATATGATCAAGATGGGGCCAAACATAATGATTTGGCTTAGGCTTCAGAAGAATGGGCATTGCCCACACACACCTGAACAATGGATACCATCTATGGAAACAACCACAATTGTCTGTAACATTACCAGGATCCAAGCTTCTACCAGGGAAGACCTACCACTGCTTTGGCATTGACTTACTCCAAAGAGTGCTCTCAACACTCAGATGACTCAACAACAGCCTGCTTGCAGGGCAGATCGCTCCGCATTTAATGGTGTACTGAAACTAGAGGATGCTCCACATCAGCCTGACATCCATGAAAGAAATGCACAGAATCCAGAATCTTTAAATATAAGAACCTGATACCAACAATCGCTAAAGTGTGAAAAAGTTTTACCAGGACTATGAGAATGACTTGGGTTAATCAAACTGGTATGCCTGGAACCCAGAGTCAGTCTTATGCCAATAAACTTCTGGGGTGAGACCTTTTTGTAATCAGGTCAAAGAATATTTTCCGTTCTCCCCCATATTTTTCTGGACCTATGCAAACAACAGTGATTGCCACTATCACACTTTTACTATATATTTTTTACTCTTATCCTTTAAGGGGAAAAAATACAATTTACTGAACTTAAAAACAAATAACTGTAGCAGAATGCCTGTCTCGAATACAGGCAGGGAATGGGAAGAGGGGAGGGGGAATGTTACACTGGTGAAGGGGGGTGTTCTGTTTGTGACTGTAACCCAACTATGATCATGTTACTTAAATAAAAAATACACCTCTTGCTAGGTGGCGCTAGAGGCAAGGTGTCTACCTTGTAAGCACTAGGCAAGGAAAGACCGCAGTTCTATCCCCCAGTGTCCCATATGGTCTCCCTAAGCCAGGGGCAATTTCTGAGCGCTTAGCCAGGAGTAACCCCTAAGCATCTAACAGGCATGGCCCGAAAAACCAAAAAAAAAAAAAAAAGATGGGGCCAAAGTGATAGTATAGTGAATGGGGTACTTGCCTTGCATGCATCCCACCTAAGTTTGATACCCAGCACCCATTATGGTTTCAAGTTCATCAGAAATGATCTGATGGGACTGAGCACACAACCTGAATATAGCTGGATGTGATTCCTCCACAAAGAATTTACCAAAAGTGAGATAGTTTAAACAAGAGTAACAGAGTCCCTGCCCGCTGCTCTCTGCCCTTCTCTTTCTCCTTCTCCACCTCCTCTTCCTCATCATCCTCATCCTGCTCACCTCTCCCCCAGAAAAATAAATTAAAAACAAACAAACAACAAGAGTAACATAAATTTGTTAAAGAAATGGAGCATACTGTTTTAACTAAGACCTCCAAAGAAAGGGACATGTCTAGCATTCTTAGGGAACACTTTATAGAGTAATTGTTGGTTTTATTTTGCTATTGTGTTGCTTTTATTTTGTTTTGTTTTGGAGCCACACCTGTCTCAAGGGTTGTTCCTGGCTCTGCATTCAGTATTACTCCTAACCAGTGTTCAGGGACCATGTGAGATGCTGGGGATCAAACCTGGGTCAGTCACGCGTAACTCAAGTGCTCTACTATACTTTCACTCTGAATGCTCTTTTTCCCTTTGGTTTTGGACCACCTGGCATTGCTCAGGGGTTCCTCCTGGTTCTCAGGAATCAGTGATTCTCAAGAGATCATATAGGATGCCAGGGATCATACCAAGGTCGACCGCATGCAAGGCAAGCACCTTAACTGCTGTACTATCTCTCCAGTTCCTATTGTGTGCTTTTACTGGTAAATTTATGCTTCCTATAGATTAGCTAGTCCTAGGAAGGGGCAAGCAGAAGACATGCACCCAATTTTTTTTTAATTTTTATTTTGATCATAATGGCTTACATATCTTTCACAGTAGTATTTTAGGTACATATCAACATTGAATCAGGGGAATACCCATCACCAAATTTGTCCTCCCCCATCCCAGTTCCCCTTCTGCAACCCATATACCCCACCATCATCCCCTGGACTGCTAGAGTAGGTGGTCCGCTCTTTGTCCAGCTCACTATTAGTGATCATATATCTGTTTGGTCCTGGTACCCTCCCCTGTCTCCCCCTCTATTTAAGAAGCGGAGCTAGATAAATCGAGTTATGTGACTTTGTTTGAAGAAAAAAAAAGCAATAGATTGAGCTACAAAATAAGAGAAAAAAAAAAAAACAAGAAGTCAAATATGCCGAGAATAGGCGGAGTCCTTCCAGAGGATTTCAACTTCAGTTTGAGAGAGGATGTGAAAAAGGCAATTGAAGCACCACCACAATACAGAAATATCAAATTAAATATCCATCGAGCACCACAGCAATAAAGACAGGCACCACACAATAGTCTCGGTTTTGAAATCAACTCCTGACATGCACCCAAAAAGAGAAAGTAAATTATATATACTATTCTAAACCAATCACATAAAAGGGATAAGAAGTCCATATAGGGGCCGGGTGGTGGCGCTGGAGATAAGGTGCCTGCGCTAACCTAGGATGGACCGCGGTTCGATCCCCTGGTTCCCCATATGGTCCCCGGTGCCTGCCAGGAGCAACTTCTGAGCGAATAGCCAGGAGTAACCCCTGAGAGTCACCGGGTGTGGCCCAAAAACCAAAAAAAAAAAAAAAAAAAAAAGAAGTCCATATAGGGGCCCGGGAGATAGCATGGAGGTAAGGCGTATGCCTTTCATGCAAAAGGTCATCGGTTCGAATCCCGGTGCTCCATATGGTCCCCCGTGCCTGCCAGGAGCAATTTCTGAGCATGGAGCCAGGAGTAACCCCTGAGCGCTGCCGGGTGTGACCCAAAAACCAAAAAAAAAAAGAAGTCAGAAGTCCATATAGTAATTTGGTTCAGCTATGAAATGTTCTAACCCAATCATATAGAGATAATAAATGTACCATATTTTTTGCTCTATAAGACACACCTGACCATATAGTTTATAGATGATCAAAACAAGAAAAAATATTATAAAGCAAATGGTGTACTAAAATATTTAATAAATTATAACAGAATAATATTTCAACTATGTTAAGTGAACAGCAAGCAGTCATCGTGACATTAAAATAATGACTATCATTAACAATGGAGAGAGTTTAGGTTTCCAGTACTCTTCTAGTTTTCTGAGAGCTCCCAGAAATCCTCATTTCTCAAGCTCCAGGCAGCATTTGCTCCATACGATGCACAAACATTTCCCCTATCTTTTTTTTGGGGGGGGGGAGTGCATCTTATGGTACAAAAAAAAATACAGTACATGGAATAATGTTAGTCTATCCCAGGAAGGGAGTAGTGTGACCAGTTCTAGGAGTTTGGGTGGCAAAAGCTTTGTGTGTGTCTTGCTGGGTCAAGGCAAGGCAATTCTAGGAACTGTGGGCCTGAATGGAACATTATGGGGCTTTGAATTCTCCTGGGCACAGCAGATTATCTTATTGAAGAGGGTCTCAGCCTGCCAGGACTATAAATAAGACATAAGCTACACTTGTTTTTAGGAGGCTTTTGCTAGGCCACTTCATTGGAGATCAAAGGGTCAGTAGCATACAAAACAGACACCTAAATCTCTGCCCTCTCCACTGCTTCTATCAGTAGTTTTCTCTTTTTTTTGGGGGGGGGGGACATACCCGGAGATGCTAGGGGATTACTCCTGGATCTGTGTTCAGAAATCAAGTCTAGCAGATTCAAGAAACCATATGGTATGCTGGGAATCAAACCTGGGTCAGTCCCAGGTCAGCTGCATGCAAGGTAAAGGCCCTGCCTGCTGTGCAGGTCCTCATCAGTAGTTTTCAACCACAAAAAGTCTGCAAAAAAAAAAAAAAAAACTTTTTCATCCAACTCACAGCATCTGTGCCACAAAGCAGTATAAGTATCCTTGTATATAGATAATGGCTATAATTTCTGCATTAGCAGTCTGTGAAATAGTCCTTGTGTTTCCGCCAGTCTGCAGGTATGACGCTGTCAAAAATCTCTAACGACTACATTTGCTTCTAAGCCTCTTCTTGAAGGTATGTTGGTGGGGACTAGTCAAGGGGAACTGCAGGGATGGAACCTTCGCCTCCCCACAGAACTATGAGACTCAGAGTCCCTCCTTTCCCTGGACCTCTGCCTTCCCAACTCCTTTATCTCAAGAGCTTTCACTGGGTTTCCTCCCTTCACATTTGAGTCCCAAAGCCAGGCTTGATGCCAGGGCCTCCAGACTATCCAGATTGGGGAGGTCATCTCCCATCCTCTGGCTTATGTTCTCTGCTGGGCCCCAGAGGGCGCTGTCAGATCAGACAAAGACTGGGAAGGTGCTGGGGAGAAGGGGTGGGGTAGAATTACTGACAGCTGTGACTCCAGACACAGTCACTCAGTTGGTATGAGACAGCCACTCCCCAATTCTCCCAAGTTTCATTTCTCCTTTCCATCCCTGTGTCCACACCTTGTTTAAATAAATGACCAGATGGAGGACCCAAAGGGCTGAAGTGATGCTCTGCCTTCCAGAGACAGGTCTCCATCTCTAACACCTAACAGTCCCCAAGCACCACCAGGAGTGCTCCCCGAGCAGTACTAGAGACCTAAGACCCGAATTAATAGTAATAGCACAGGAGGTCCAGGCTGGATGGACAGTGGGCACCGCCCCTACCTCCCTACAAAGGTCCCAAGACATAAGGTCACATGGGGGCTCGGATCCTAGAGGCCAGGGGAGGAGAGATTGCTGGGGTGCCAGGCATTACACCCCACCCTGCCACCTCAGCCTATTCTGTTTGGAATCCAAACCCCCACGTCCTCCACTTGGCAGTAGCACAGACTCCCAGTGTGCTACTGGGCCATGCCCACCCTTATGCAACGTCAAAGCCTCTGCCGTGCATGCGGGAATTGTGGCTGGATCCAAGAGCTCCCTGTGGTAAGAGCCTGGGAACCCCAGGGAGCAGGAGGCCTGGGTGTGGGGCCGCAGAGCGTCGGCCAAAGCAAAGCAGCTCTGGGAGCTGCCAGACGGGAAACATTTTCCGGGAGCCGGAAGGGCTGGCGAGCCCAGGGCCCGGCGAGCACCACAATGGACCCTTGTGTAGAGGTTTCACTGGGACCCACCCGCAGGCGCAGCTGCTGGGCCAGGGTGGACCCTGCTTTTTGGTCTGCAGCCAGACCCAGCTTCCAAACAACCAGCCCTCGGTCCAAACGAGAGTGTGCCTGCTCTGGAGGGATGGTTCCAGGGTCAGGGTCTGAGGCTGCACAGGTCCACCAGGGATCCTTCTGTTACGGACCACACCATAGTGAGAAATCTCCCAGCAGGTGGGAGTAGGGGGTCATAGGACATTTCTCCCTCAGGCAGCTCAGGACAGAAAGAAGAACCAGGCTGCCTGGGACACCTTAGCTAGTCTTAGCTGATCCTTCATCACCTTCCGTTCAACCAGAGGAAAGGAGGCTTGGTGGTGTTCATTTGGTGGAATCCCCTCTCTATGCTGGTTTCCAATCACATGAACTCCTGGGGCCCTTCATGGCCCCTCATATGCACACACAGCTTCCCCTTCTCTGGGCATCCATAGTCTATGTCATTTTCTTCTTAGAGCATCAGGTCCAGCTTCTTATGATGCTCCTGTCATGGCTGGGATCCTTGTCAGGGTCAGGATTTCTAGGGGATGACACCCCACCAACCATCTCTATGGGTCCAGCAAAGTGTCTAACACTCAGAGTAGACTATGCATGTGAAGGCGCTGCCCGAGAATCGCAAAGCACTGTACCCCTCTAAACTACTAATATTTACAATATAGAAATGAAGATAGAAATGGAAGACCCTGTCCTTGTGCCAGATTTTAAAGATTTGAGGGTCTGAAATAAAAATACGATAGAATGTAACCTGTACAAGGATAGATTTGTATCTGGCTGCATTAGCAGAGGCATAAAGCCTAGAATGGGCAAGGAGTGGCCTTGTCCACTCCAGTGTGTCCTTTCTAAAGAATTCTATTGCTCAGATGCCCCTGATGGGACAGTGTCAACCTCAGAGAAGGGCAGATACTGTCACCATCGTCCCAGGTCAACTGGGGCCAGAGGACACTATCGCCCTGACAGGGAGGTTACAAGATTGTCTCAGGAAGCTGGTTTCAGTGAAGAGTGGCCAAAGGCCATCACCCCACAGTAGACGGGACTATGGAGTTGGACAGAGCTGGCAACACAAAAGTGGGTGGAGAAGATTCCTCCACTGGTGGGCAGAAGATTCCCCCACTGGTATAGGACAGTAAATTGCAGAATCGTCTTGCTTCTAAAGCTAATGGAGCCCTGGCTTTAAGCCATCGATAGTGGTAGGTCAGCAACCCCAGAGCTTTCCTCCAGCTCTGTTTGCTTTGCGTGGTTTTGCTGCAAGGTGTGGATCAATATACCTTTAACAGCCTGTCAGCAGAGGGCGGGAGCTGCTGTCTCAAGGTCACTTCTGTTGATCTTTGCCTCTGGGACAGCTGGTTGGTTGGGCAGTGCCAGGAATTTGCCCTGGCTCCCCCTGAAACTACACTTCCTTGTATTGTGAGCCCCAGGTCCCTAACCCAGTGGAGTTAGGCAAACATTAGAGCTTTGGATGAAAGGAAAAATGGCTCCCATTTCTGTGTGGCCTTGGGCAGTTTTTTTTCTAAAGCCTGTTCTCATGTTAATAGTCAAAGTGTCTGCCTGCTACTATGGAAAGGGATGAAGAGTGAGAAGGACCTGGTGTATAGTTGTGTCCTCCAGACTGACCCCCTTCCTCTCCTCAGTGTGAGGATTCAGAATGCAGGTAACTGCCCTGAGTAGCCCCCAATTCCTCACACTGAGGGTTCAGGCAGAGCCGCCAGTGACTCTTGAAGCTCCTTCCCCCATAGAACAACACATCTAGGTAGGACTTGCCAGGACCCATGTGGGAAATGCTCTACTGTAGAAGGCTGGACCTGTCCCTTCACATGGGCCTGCCACAGCCTCTGCCCTTCAGACCTGTCAGAAAAGAGTGCGGCGGGCTCTGTAATATCTGTGGCCCTGGAACTGGGGATCCAGAGATGCCCACAGCAACAGGGCAGGGCCAGGCAGGATATATTGGTGGATCCACACACAACCGGCCAATAACAGAGATCACAGAACTCACATTTTGGGGACTAGAATCCATAGCTCCTCTATTTCTTCCATATCTCACCTCCTGTGTGCCACCAAGATGCCCTCAGCATGGTGCCTACCTCAGACTTAAGAGACTCACAAGCCCCTAGTTTTTTTCTGACAGGGAATCAAGTGTGTCCTCCCCTAGGAAGTCATCACTTCATCTCACAAGAATAGGAGGGGTTGGAGAGATAGCACAGCAGTAAGGTGTTTCCCTTGCATGTAGCTTATCTAGGATGCACAGTGATTGGAATCCCAGCATGCTATATAGTCCCCCATACCAGGAGCAACTTTCTGAGCACAGAGCTAGGAGTAACTCTGAGCATTGCCGGGTGTGACCCAAAAATACAAAACAAAAAAAAAAAAAAAAAAAAGAGGGACCGGAGTGATAGCATGGAGGTAAAGTGTTTGCCTTGCATGCAGAAGGATGGTGGTTCATAACCTGGCATCCTATATGGTCCCCTGAACCTGCCATTAGTGATTTCTGAGCATAGAACCAGGAGTAACTCCTGAGCACACCAAAAAAAAAAAAAAAAGAGTAGAAGGAAGGTTTACTGAGGTGATGTTCACCAGGAATGGTCACCACTGGGGCTCAGTGTCACACATAATTCCTTCACAGGTCCATGTCCCTCCTTCACAGGCCTATGTCTACCTCACAGACTTATGTCCCCATCACAGACCTATGTTCCTCCATCATAGGATAGGTCCCTGGCCCCTCATCACTGGGCCTCCCTCTCCCGAAGCTACAGAAAAGCTGCTTCCAGCTGGCTGAGAGGCCCATAGGACCTTTGTTCTTTGGAGAGAGCAACCTAGGCTGGAGTGTTGAAACACCTAGGCTGGTTTGGTCTGGTTCCAGACAAGTGGCAAATGGTAAGTTCTCAGCTTCATGCCCAGAATGTGAACCCCAGAGGTTACCTGGATCAGTGGCTCCTCACCAACACCTTGGGGCCACACCCAGATACTGCCTATAAGAAGGAGGTTGGGGTGACTCACGGGCTGGCTCTCATCACGGCCATAGTCCTCCTGGACCCTGCTCCTAGGGGAGGCAATTGGAAATGGACTCAGGGCTCCTCCCTACTAGGCTGTGAGTCATGGGAGCTATGGGGCTCAGAAGGCTCTCTGAAGAGGTGATGTCTGTGCTCCTGAGCCAGTTACTCAGGGGTAATTTTCCTGTTGTGCAGTGGGTCTCTGCACTCCCTGGCTTGGGTGCCCCAAGTCCTCCCTCCACGTGGCCCTTTTATTTTTTCTTTAAATTGTTTAAAATTAAAAAAAAATTTTTTAATTTTAATTAAAGAACCATACTTTACAATGTTATTTATAGTTTCAGGGGCCAGAGCAATAGCACAGTGGGGAGAGCATTTGCCATACACGAGGCCAACTCGGGCTTGATCCCTGGTATTCCATATGGTTCCCCAAACATGCCAGGAGTGATTTCTGAGTGCAGAGCCAGCAGTAACCCCACAAATTATTTTTTAATTTTAATTAAAGAACCATGATTTACAAACTTATTGATAGTTTCAGGGGTCAGAGCAATAGCACATTGGGCACGGCATTTGTCTTGCACATGGTTGACCTGGATTCAATCTCTGGCATCCCATACTGTCTCCTAACCTGCAATTTCTAAATACAGAGTCAGGAATAACCCCTGAGCACCCTATGGCCCCAAAAATAAAAATCAAAAACCAAAGTTATTAGGGACCGGAAAGATAGCATGGAGGCAGGGCATTTGCCTTGCATGCAGAAAAACAGTGGTTCAAATCCCAGCATCCCATATGGTCCCCCAAGCCTGCCAGGAGCAATTTTTGAGCATAGAGCCAGGAGTAACCCGTAAGCACTGCTGGGGTGTGACCCAAAAACAAAAGCAAAGTTATTGATAGTTTAGTTTTAGAAATATAATGTTCTAGCACCAATCCCACCACTAGTCAACTTCCTTCTTCTAGTGTTCCAAATTTCCTTTTCCCCACCTCCCACCTTGACTAGCAGATTCTAAAGTTTGGTTGTTGTAGTTTGAATCTCAGTTTTAGTATTGTTGACTCCAAGGTTTGTGTGTGTGTATATAAATACATACACAGGGGCCGGAGAGATAGCACAGTGGTAAGGTGTTTGCTTTGCATGCGAATGGTTGCTGGTTCGAATCCCAGCATCCCATGTGATCCCCCCGAGTCTGCTGGGGCAATTTCTGAGCGTAGAGCCAGGAATAATCGCTGAGCATTCCCGGGTGTGACCCAAAACCAAAAAAATAATAATAATAAATAAATATATACATACACATTTTTCTTTTCTTCTTTTTTGTTTTTTTTTTTGTTTGTTTTTGGGTCAAACCCGGTGAAGCTCAGGGGTTACTCCTGACTCTACACTCCGAAATTGCCCCTGGCAGGCTCGGGGGCCATATGAGGTGCTGGGATTTGTACCACTGTTTGTCCTGCATCGGCTGTGTGCAAGGCAAACATCCTACCACTGTGCTATCTTTTCAGTCTGGTTTGTATATATTTTGGGGGGGGGGTCACACCCGGCAGTGCTCAGGGGTTACTCCTGGCTCCATGCTCAGAAATTGCTCCTGGCAGGCATGGGGGACCATATGGGGCACAGGGATTCGAACTGATGTCCTTTTGCATGAAAGGCAAACGCCTTACCTCCATGCTATCTCCCGGTCCCCTAGTTTGTATATTTTTTTTAAGAAAATAAAATACTTTTGTGCTTTTTTTTTTGTTCATTTGTGGGTCACAATTGGGTGGTATCCTGTTTTATTGCTCAGGAATTGCATCCAGCGATGCTCATAGAACCATGTGGTACCTGCTAGGGATCCAACTCAGGCTTCATGCAAACAAAATCTATGCTCAGATTGTGAAATGAGTTTTAGTTAGAAAATATGGAGTGGAGGGGACCATGGTGATAACACAGTGGGTAGCGTGTTTGCCTTGCATGCTTCCAACCCAGTTCAATCCCCCACATCGTATATGGCCCACCAAAACTGCCAGGAGTACTTGGTGAGCTCTGATCCTGGTTTGAACGCCAGAGTTGCATGGTACCCTGAACATCACCAGGGGTCACTCCTGAGCACAAAACCAGGAATAGCCACTGAGCATCCCCTGGTGTGACTTCCCTGACCCCTTCAAACAAACAAACAAACAAAAAACAAATTTGAAAACCATGAAGAGAGAAAGACACAAACAGGTAGACATAAACACTCTCCAAGAGGAGAGAGACCCATGAAGAGTGTGAAAGAAAGGACACAACCCAAATTGAGATGCAGGCGACCCCAGAAGAGTGCTTGGCACAAAATAGATACTACATAGTTTCTCTCCCATCTCTGGCCTGTTTTGAGTCTTCCCAGTCCTGACCCATAAAGGCCCTAGCAGGGACCTCGTTCCAACAGAAACAAAGAGCCTTGGAGAGGCAGGCCTGGGCTCCAGAGGGTGGAATGCTAATGTCAACCTTTCCCCAGAGAGCATAGGCCCCAGGGAGAGGTCCCTGTTCAGGAGCCCTGACTCCAGCCCACCCAGACAGACGCCTGGGAACTGCTACATGTCTAAGGATTTCATGTCAGTACAGGCCTCTCTTCTTCCTCTGGGGGTGCTCTCTTTCCCCTGGGGACCCTCCTGCCTGTAAAGTCCCCTGACAGTGAACCTGGAAGTGATCTTTCCTCTCCAAGTTCCCTGCAATCTGCAATCTGCAGATTGTTCTGCCTCATGTGGCCCTGAGTTATCATTGGTGCACATTGGTCTGAGGAAGCTGCTTGGACTGAAAGTAAATGCCAGCCTCTGCAGCCTCAGGAACTCCCATTGTAAAACAGGGACAGGGATCCCCATTATTCCAGGTTGCTGTAAGGATCGGTAGCACCACCAGGGCTGGAGAGAAAGTACAGAGGTGAAGGTGTTTGCCTTGGACATGGGCTACCTGGATCAATCCTTAGCATCAAATATTGTTGGTCCTAGAGCTCCATTAGGTGTAATCCCTAAGCACTTCTGGGTATGGCCCCAAAACAGAAATATGATCTAGAGTGTAGTACAGAACCATAATAGTTTAGTAAACCTTAATTAACCTCACCAGAAACACAGAGGGCAGGAGACTGGGGCTCTCAGCCCCTTAAACAAGTTCAGCTAAGTAGCTAAAACAGCTAGACTTAGACAGGAGGGACCTGGCCTGTGAAGGGGTTGTGAGGAGAGAGGAATAGGGCAGTTACATCACAAAGCCTCCAGCTATGGGCTGATGGCCATCACTAACTTCCACTGGGCACCACTTACATGTCAATCCTGCCAACTGCACGTAGGGTCCAACTTACTGGCTCAGGCCCAGCTCCCAGTACATCACAGAAACGGTGTGAATGCAGGGCTCTCTCCACAGCCCCCAAAGTCTATCATGACTTCAGTTTCTTTTTATTTTTTTTATTTTATTTATTTTTTTATTTTTTTGGTTTTTTTGGGTCACACCTGGCAGTGCTCAGGGGTTACTCCTGGCTCCATGCTCAGAAATCGCTCCTGGCAGGCACGGGGGACCATATGGGGCACTGGGATTCGAACTGATGACCTTTTGCATGAAAGGCAAACGCCTTACCTCCATGCTATCTCCCGGGCCCCGACTTCACAGTTTCTTAAGGTACATGAATGTAATCCTGAAGGTGGTGCTTCGCTACACAAAAAGATGAATCTACACCCTGAGAACAGGTTATTGTATTTGGTTTGGCTTTTCTGCTGCTGTTCCTTCCCCACTTTCAAGCAATTCTGGGGTCTCCAAGGCCAGCCCTAGCAGTGCTAGAGTGAGGGGGCAGGCAGTATCCAGCATGTGCCAGGCACATGATCCAACGCTGTGAGCTAGCTTCCTATTCTTCAAGAACTTGATCAAAAAAAAGTCAACTTCAATTTGGAATAATTTTAGATTTCCAGCAAAGTAGGAGAACAGTGTCAAGTTCCCACATACCACTCAGTTTCCTCATTGCTGATATGTATTGACCCATTGCTGGCATCATTATTTTGAATTTTTGCTGGATTTTTCCCATTTCTCCAGTAATGTCCCTGCTTATCCCAGGATCCAATTCAAGGTACCATATGGCATTCACATGTCATGATTTAGCCATGGAAAAACTGACTTTTCATCTAATAGTTCCTGATGGGAAAAAGAAGAGGGGATTTTTTGAGGAGGTGGCTCTCACTTTTACTTTCACTTTTGCAATTTTCCATAGAAAACTATCCCTTCCTGGCCAAAGAGATAATACAATGAGTAGGACATTTGCCTTGTATGAGGCCAATCCCGGTTCAATACCTGGCATACCATATGGTCCCCCAAGCTTTGCTAGAAATGATTCTTGAATGCAGAGCCAGAAGAAATTCTTGAGTATTGCCAGGTGTGGTCCATAAACAATAAAAACAAACAAATAAATAAATAAATAAACCTCCACTTTCCTCCTTGAAGTAGCAAGCCCAGGCCTCTCCTCTCCCTCAGGAATTTCCTCCCCTCTCTCTTGCCTCCTTTCTGCAAATATTAAATTTACCCTGCCTCTCCACTCACCATTCAACATTGCCTTTCAAATATGCATGATGCTACTATTCCAGGGAATTTAAATATATCCGAAATCAGGGCCAGAGAGATAGCATGGAGGTAAGGCATTTGCCTTGCATGCAGCCAGTGGTTCAAATCCTAGCATCCCATATGGTCCCCCGAGCTTGCCGGGGGCAATTTCCGAGTGTAGAGCCAGGAGTAGCACCTGAGTGCTGCCATGTGTGTCCCCAAAACCAGTAAAAGTCCTGTTGCTAGGTTGGTTGCCAGGGAAAACATCTCTAGGATTCATTGTCTTGGTGGGGGGGGGGGGGCTTCACTATATACCTGCCTGCCTGTTTTACCAGAATTTCTGTGGCAGTCTGTTTCAATGTCCCTCTTGGGCACAGTGGGCAGGATGCCCCTCTGTGAAATCAGAGCTAGGTCACTTTGTTACTGCAGCTTGTTAAGAATTTTAGTCTGTTGGGTATTTCTATAAAAACAGTGGTTTTGGGGACCGGGAGATAGCATGGAGGTAAGGCGTTTGCCTTTCATGCAAAAGGTCATCCGTTCGAATCCCGGTGCCCCATATGGTCCCCCGTGCCGGCCAGGAGCAATTTCTGAGCAGGGAGCCAGGAGTAACCCCTGAGCACTGCCGGATGTGCCCCAAAAACCCCCAAAAAAAAAAAAAACAGTGGTTTTTTGCTTCCCTTTTCCT
>PVKC010034883.1:0-13615 GCA_004027635.1 Crocidura indochinensis
AAAAATGAGAACCTATGAGGGAAATGGAGAGCCTGTCTAGAGTACAGGCGGGGGGTAGTTGGGGAGGAGGGATATTTGGGACAATGGTGATGGGAACGTTGCACTGCTGATGGGTGGTGTTCTATACATGACTGAAACCCAAACACAATTATGTATGTAATCAAGGTGTTAAAATAAAAAAATTAAAAAATAAAGAAAAAGAAATAACTACACAGAGAACTACCATAATCATGTGAATGAATGGGGGAACAGGAAGGCCTGTCTGGAATACAGGTGGGGGTGGGGTGAGAGGGAGGGACATTTGGGACATCGGTGATGGGAATGTTGCACTGGTGAAGGGGATGTTCTTTACATGACTGAAACCTAATCACAATCATATATGTAATCAAGATGTTTAAATAAAGGGAAAAAAAACGAATGGGGCCAGAGCAGTGGTGCAAGTGGTGGGGTGTCTGCCTTGCATACACTAACCTAGGTCAAGTCATGGTTCGATCCACCAGCATCCCATATGATCCCCCAAGGCAGGGGCTATTTTAGTAAAAATAGCACTTTTGCATTGAGCATAGAAGGTATGCATAAGTCTTTTTAAATACTGATTCAACACATGACACATCGCATGACCCCAGTGGCCTCCAGTTTGTGGTTTTGATTTTCAACTATGCGGAGTAAGCAATAAGAGGTAGGTGGAAAGGTTTGAAGGTGTCTAGAGTTTGATTTTAAAAAAAAGGATTGTTTTCAAATATTTTTATCAGTTGACTTTTTCTGAGCAACAAAATACCCTCAAATGTAGGTGCTTAAAAAACAGCAACATTTACTTTGCACATGATTTAGAAACAGGACAATTAATCTGGGTTCATCTGGGATCCCTCATACTGTTAAGCCCCTCACTTGCTGCCAGAACAGTATTATCCAAAAATTCTCTGCTAAAGTATCTATGTGTCTCACATCCTCCAGACAACTAGTCCAGGTTTGTTCTCATGGCACAGATTTTCAGGAATAAAAAAATAATGTTTCCAGTGCTTTTGAAGCATATTTGTCTCACAATGAATAAAATCATAACCGTGGTAAGTCATGTGAACTGAGTTCAGAGACAAAATAGGCATATGTGATATAAGTCAGGGGCATACATAAACTACAGGACCACCACTGTTACTTTTTAGTTGTATTTTTATCCTTATATTAGGATATGGTCCAATGTAACATCTGAGGTTTCTGAGATATACATATAGGTTATCACTTTCCTAAAGGGGAATTATCTCAGTCTTATACTCTTATCATTATATACATGAAACTGATACTTTTCAGCATTCCATGATCAGAAATCTATCAATTCCACATTTGTTTTTCTATAAGCAATCTAAACTGACCAATTATATCCTACTGAAAAAAACTGATTGACAAAAACTTTACCTATCACTTCACCAGAGAAAATCATCAAGAGTTCTGGAAGCTTATTACTTCTTTTTTATTCTCTTTACTCATATTTACTCATAGAAAATATACACACAGAAATATTAAAGACTGGTTGCCAACATCTTCATTCTGAATATACTTCCATTTTTGACATTTATACCTAATCATAATTTCTGAGACAGAGCAACCACCTAGTTTAGATTTTTTTCAATCCTGTGTGTATGTGAGAACAGAAATTACTTGTGATTTATTGATTATACCATGCAGTTATGGCCTCTTAATTTCTATGGAGCCTTAATTTTATAGAATTGTACTTCTTGTTTCTGTATAAAGTGTCTGGTGTCTAGGGAATAATTTTCCCTGAAAGGGAAAATAGTCTTTTAATGAGAAAAGTTTGAACTAAGCTGAAGTATTAGGTATATTGTGGATTTGTAATATTTAATATTTTCAGAAAATAGTTGACTCAGTGTTGTTATTGCTTCTGAGGTCACTACGGATATTACCAATAAAATAAATATGATGGCTGCTAAGATTCCTTTCATAGATAAGTTATTTGAATAAAATGTAAAGAATTTTAATAAAATGTGGGGGGAAAGTAGATGTTTTAAAAATAATGGAGCAAACATTTATTGAGTTGAATATTTATGAATTCCTATTAAAATATCGTCTTCATAAGTTTAAGAAACCATTGCCTCAAATATTTTCTTGACATTTGGGAGCATGTATTTTTGGTGTGACCTAGAATAGTTCTAGGAATTTTTTGAAAAGCTAATGGAAGGACGTCATAGTCTTTAAAGAGCTCCTTTCCTTCCTCCTAATGAGTTATTAATCACATATATGAAATGAAAATTGAGAATGTGCATAAGAGTCAAAATGCCTTGAAAGGGGGGTCAAATAAGAGTCTAATTTATTATAGACTAATAAGAGTCTATAAGATTTATAAGACTATAAGTCTAATAAGAGTTGGCCTAATAAAAGTCAAGGAATGGTTCTATATACAGACTCCATAGTTGTAGATAAATAAAAGTACCAAAATAATAAGGAACAGTTAAGATAAGGGTACATTCTTTTGAAAAAAATAATAGACAATTCAATACTTTAAAAACAATATATTACATGTATACAGTATATTTCCAACTGCAGGTTCCTTACCAATCAACTTCTTCAGTGTTTCCTAAAATCTATTTAATAAATCAATTGCTAAGAGAGGTTATGCATGACATTATGGTATTTATGAAATTTAGAGCTTCATAGTTGTGTTTATTTTATGAGCTAATAGATTTTTTATAATTTTTATTGAGACCAATGTGTATTACAAACCCTTTATAGTTAGATTTAAGTTACAGAGTGACAGTGAATTAAGGCCATTCCCACCACCAGTGTTGATCTCCCTCTGCTCCTGTTCCTAGCATGCCTCCAATACCTCCACCCTTAGCTGCCTAGACTGCTAGTGTCACAGGTCCCTTTTGTGTATAGCTTGTTGTACTTTGGGTCTTTTGATTCTATTGTCATTGACTTTGGGTATTTAGGTTTGACCATTTTTTAATTTCCACTCAATATTTGTGAGACTGTTTGCCCCTGATGACATCCACTATTTTTTTTTCTCAATTTATGAGACAGACTAGAATGATTCATGTTCTAGGGTTCTGTTGGGGGAAAAAATTAAGAAGAAGCCCCTGTCTAGAAGTTATAAATATAAATTTAAAAGAAAAAAGAAAGAAAAACAAAAACAAACAAAAAAAGAAATGGGGACTGGTGTGGCAAGTTTTTGTTTTATGCTGTTGTTTTATTTATTTATTTTTTTGTATAGGCACAGTAAATTAGAAAGAAAATTAAAAAGAAAAAATTAGAGAAAATTAGAAAGGAAATTCCTTTGGCCTAAGAGATACAGGATTTCTCCACCCTTGAAGCATACTGTCATGGGAGCATCTACAGGTTCCAGCCATGTTCATTGTCAAAACTTGTGGTCTTTATATGGTGCCAGGAAACATTCTGCTCAATTGTGTTGTCAAAGTCAGTCTTCTGTAATTAGAGATCTTGGTTTTTTTCACAGGTTCTAGGACAAAGTCTAGGATAGAGTCTTTCTTTATGGTTCCAGAAATTCTGCTGAGTCACAGTTGTTGCAGTCAGTCTTCTGTAATTAGTGATTTTGGTTTTTGCACAAGACAAAGGATAGGGTGTCTTCTGATTTCGAGGTGGGGCCAAACGCCCTCACGTTGTTGTTTCCTCATTGTCAGAATGTTGTATGAACATACCCTAATGCAAATTGGTGCCAGAGCGGTATTAGGGATTCCTCCAGTGGAAGTGGTCGCTGTTACAGGGAACTGTGTCAGTTCTAAGGTTGGGATCTGGGTTTTGGGGTTGGACAGTTGATATCCAATCACGTGAGGTGTAAGTCGAGTCCCATGACAAAAGTTCAGAATGGGAGGTGTTTCTATACATAAGATTTCCCCATTTTAGTGTACCTATGTAAAAAGGAAGTATGCCATATTATATTGTTGGAGTATTTAGAGGTAAAAAATGGCAGCTATACAATCTCTGTGCCCTGGTTTTAATCTAAGCTTTTATCCCAAGCAAGACTTCTCTTCTAGAATTTCATACTAAGGAGAACCAGAACAAGCAAAGAAAGAAAAATAAATAAACAAAATTTATTTTTAAAAAATGGATAAATGAGGATGTTTTTACATTTAGAAATACATACACTAAAAGGTATAACTATTAAGGAATTAAAAATACATAGAAAATATAGATAATCCTTTATAATGGATATTTTTAATAGTTTGTTTTTTGCTTTCCCCTTTTTCTGTTTCACAATTTAATCCTCCTTTAATCTTGCAATTTTTTGCATTTCCTATTAGGTTAAGGAATCTTTTTTTCTAATAATATCTTTATTTACATACCATGGTTACAAATATTTTCATAGTTGAGTTTTAGTCATAAAATGTATTACATCCCCCCTTCATCAGTGCACGTTCCTATCACCAATGTCTGGTAAGGGAACCTCAATTTGTGTATTCCTGTGGGTCATTGGCTACCTATGGAAATAGAAGAGATCAGATTTTCATTACCCCCACCATTGTCCAAAGGTAGATTTAGATTCAACTACCTAGATCTTCTTGAGATTTTTCATTCTGGACAGATGATCCAGTGACTGCTAGATCACATTCCTGTAATTACATTTCAGAGTCCACTATTTATACAGTGAGGTATGTCTAAGCTTACACTGCTCAGTCAAGAGGAACAGCCTTGATACCCATTGCCTTATCTCATGCCCTGAATATTATCTCAGGTACTAGTAGCCCTAAAAGAAGACTTTTTTTGCTCAAGAAGATCAAACTTATTTCCACAAGCTTCCTCCAAGAACCCTCTCTGACTTTTACAGTGTAAATTAGAAAAAAACATGCAATCAGCAAAGTAAACCCAGAATGATTTTATAGACATAATTTCCCAGGAAATGGTAACCTTTTAAAACATGATTAATTTAAGTTAAATTAAAAGGAAAAAAACATTAGAGATCAAGCAGTGTCTGAACATCTACAAACTGTAATGAGTAGGAATGCAAATAGATATGAGATCCAGAGTGCCTGAAGGACATTCTGAAGGTCAACCCATAGCTCACACAACTGAGGGTACTAAAAAGCACAGAGGTCTCAGTAAGAAACCACGATTTTCATCTTTGTAAAAATGATTTATTTTCTATTTACTTTTTTGTGTTCAGAGTTGGAATCTATGAGCTTGGCAGCATGATGCACATATACCAAATACAGATTGTCTTGCTGAATAAATAAGACTGCCCACTTTACATAGAAACACTAAATAAATTAATTTTGTTTAATGTATTCATAGAAAAAGAGCACACTTCAGTCCAGCAATGACTCCTTTGCAAATAAGCATTGGGTACCCTCTGACCTGTGGCACAGTGGGAGAACTGTTATTTTTCTGAAGACATCTTTCAATGTGACTAAGAAGTGAAATAATTAGTCTGACTAGAGAATAAAGTCCTATTTTCTTCAAAAAATACATTACATCTTTAAGCAATTTTAGAAGAAGCCTATAAAGGTCTACAATCCTTTAATATTCAATACCATTTGAAACAATTCTCAATATTAATATCCTCCATATTCCTCCATGCCAACTACTGCATCATAACCTACAATGAAGTGAAAATTGTCCATGTAGGACATGGAAGAAAATGTATTAGAAAGAGAAGGTCCTGTGTGGTATGAAAGGACAAATGAAAAGAGGAAAAACATTCCACTCAGGGGAAGATCACATGAGACCAGGGAATGCAGAACCATATGCAGATGTTGGTAAACTAGAAGCACAGTAGATATCTATCTGGAGAACAGGGTGTCCATCACACCTGTTTTGACCTGAAGATATAAGATAGTATTTTATGCCTGAAATATATAATTCTATGTGGTAGATTATCCATTGTCGTCAATGGGACACAGTTGTGTAGTCAGAACCAATTATGTTAGAAGTCTATATCTGCTACTTTGGTTAAGTTTTTCTTGTAGTTATTTTTGTTTGTTTGTTTGTTGGTTGGTTGACTTTTTAGTTTTTTGGGGACCACACCCATTTGACACTCAGGGATTACTCTTGGCTATGTGCTCAGAAATTGCCCCTGGCTAGGAGGAACCATATGGGACACTGGAGGATCCAACCACGATCCATCCTAGGCTAGCGCTTGCAAGGCAGATGCCTTACCTCTAGCTCCATCTCTCTGGCCACTCTTGTAGATTTTTTTTTTATATTAGAGATGTTCGTGTAAAAATCATGGCAGCATGCATTGACTTGAGGACAGATCAACATAACAGTTCTAAAAAATAAGGAGTCATAGAAAATATGGATGGTGGTGTTCAAAAGGAAGTTAACTGACTTCAGAGCATAAAATTTCAAGTTATGATAAAAATTACTTGAAAGGGCATTGAACTTTATTGGACCATAATGAATCTGAGATTTGAATTGAGATTGTAGAGAAGGAGCCAGTGAAATAATAGATATTTATAAAGTCAAATCTACATGCCCTGTAGTTTATGGCAAGTAATTGGCAGAGGAAAAAGAGAGTTTGAGGAGTAGCAACAGTTGAAAATAATAATTAGGCTTTTTTCTTGAATGACGGATTAAAAGTAGTACCTAAATAAAGAATGACTATCAAAGGATGGAAAATATTTTGTTGGGAAAATTTATTTGTAATAAATGTACTAGAAAATGAAAATATACTCAAACTCCAAGATTATTTATCATGATCTGTTCTTCAAATCCAGACATTTGTAAATACAGTCAACAATGAAAGAGATCTGAATTCAAAAGAACAAGCATGCAATCTATATCACGCTATTATGTGTGCAATTTGGGTAACATTGCTGAGCCTTTCTGAGCATCAATTTTCCCAACTCATAAAATAGGATAATTGTAGTCACTCCTGCCACCTCCAGCACAATGTACATTGTAAAGAGATTCTCAAGAGCCCCTCATCTTATTGGTACATCAGCTCATTGTGTTTCTGACCCATTTGGTTATGGAATATGTAAGTCCTCTCAGCTAGATTATTGTGAGTCACGAATACCCCTGTTTTGGAAAGTCAGATGCACGTTTCCAAAATCTCCTGCATGCCTTCCATGACAGAATTCACAATGAGATTGGAGCAGAGCCTGCTCTCTTTTGTGAGAATACAACACACTCTGTTATCTCCCTGTGGCAGAGGAAAATGGAGACAATGCCCATCATCAAAAAGAAACAAACAGAATAGAAAGATCTATTTCCATGGAGTCAAGAGAATGGTCACTGGATTTTTTGTTGTTGTTGTTGTCTTCTGAGCCATGTCCAGCTATATTCATGACTTTGTTTTGGCTCTGTGCTCAGGGATCACTCCTGGAAGTGCTCAGGAATATGTAGTTCTTGGGATAAAACTTTGGCCAATTAATTGTGCACAAAAAATGTTCCTTAACCACTTTTCCATCTCTCCAAATATCATTTTCTAATTTTACTCATGCCCATATGAGAAAGGATATCAGAACTTTAGTAAGAAAAAAATGGAAGAAAATGAGGTGGATTATTGGAAAGAAGAACGGCAAGATAAGTGTGAGACAGTAGAAGGAAGGGAATTTAAGCAGTATAGTTATATCCATTATCTTATAATAGAGTCTCTAGAATCTGTAGGACAAGAATGACCTGCACCTTAACCCAACTGTGCGCATTATCAAGACATTCTTAGAGATGGCTCTTTAGTTCTCTTAGATTAATTCAGTGTACTCTCGTTTTCCTATTGTAACAATTTTCTTATATGTTCTTTTTAATCATAGGACTAGTATATAAATATTATCACCCCACCACCAATTAGTGGACAAGATTTTTGAGTTCAGAGAAACAAATTACCAAACATTACAGACCTAGATTAAGCAACTTCAAGAGATTTAAACTTGATTTACCTTTGCTCTTATTCCAAAGATTTTAA
The DNA here is from genome assembly GCA_004027635.1 of Crocidura indochinensis. Classification (NCBI taxonomy): domain Eukaryota; kingdom Metazoa; phylum Chordata; class Mammalia; order Eulipotyphla; family Soricidae; genus Crocidura; species Crocidura indochinensis. Next base: position 7,874 of record PVKC010034883.1, read on the forward strand.
TTTTTATGATTTCTATAGGAATAAAAGTTTAAGTGTCCTTATAAGGATATGTATTTTCTCTGATAAAATTAACTTTAAATTGTACACTCAAGAGTGTTTCTAAAAGTTGTGAGAGGATGGAATATTTTCTCTTTCAAAGATAATGATGCTATAATTTACATACTTCCCTTAAATTAACTGAGAACTGTGCTTCTTAATTTTATTTCTATTTAATCTGATTTCAGCTGCTGATTAAGAACCCATAAGGAGTTAGTGATACTTGGATTTCAAAAGCATTGAGCAACATCTCCAGATTAACTATTGATTGTTAATGAGATCATTCAGCTTTTTTGACTTTCCCACAATCCTTCTTGAAATGACTTAGAGAAGAGGACAAAAATAGACTACTTTTTATCATTGGAATTTGCTCAGTTCTCCTTTACCTTCCTGTCCCTATTAGATATTAGCTATTTAAAAAAGACAATGAGTCAGAATGAACATGCCACACATTATTCAACAAAAACAATTTCTGAATACTTACTGTGCTTGTGATGCTATGTTAATTTCTGGAAATTCATATATGGATCAAATTTGTTGTGTAGTAAAAGTTTCATTTGACTAGAATAATAATTAAAATCTCTGAACAAGTTTTCTTATTTGTGGTATTCATGTGCAATTTCATCCTCTATGAAGCTTATATTTGCTCAATATTTGTTCAAATAATGTATATTGAGTACCTTCAGGATACCATGTACTTTCCCAATAACTCTCTCGCTCTCTGAAGATTCCAACTTGCACGAGTTTATGTTCTCACAAAGGATACAGAGAAATATAGAGTACCTCATGTTGATGTGCTAACAAAAGGAAAATATGATAGTATAAGGATATCCAGGGGTCATGAACTCAATATTGAGAGGTCAAGGGACTATTTCTCAATAATTTTATGGGTTATTTTTGGTTATTTTTGGAATTTGGATTGGAGTCCCCTGAATTAGCAGAGAGGTGGGGGAGGTGCTATATTTTACTTAAGGTACCAACATGAATAGATACAAGGAAGAGAAAATAGGAAGTATGTTTTAAATGTGCCTTGAGCAGAGTTCTGTAGGGTTCCAGAGTAGAAGGATGAGACCATACAACTGAAATAAAGTTTAATACTTTAATCCGTCTGCCAACAAAACCCCTCATCCTGGCCAGCCAGGGCTATCTCCCGAAAAAGATGATCCCCACCCAAGGTCATGTTGAAGATTTATATAGGGAAGGGATATAAGGAGGTTCCAGTTTTCTGAAGATCCTTAAAAAGATTGGCTCTTGTCTAGGGTACCTTCCTATTGCTCCCTTGCCTTTCCCTGATAGTCTATCTGGTATGGACAGGTAGCTTGAGAAAGGGTCTATAGAAATAGGCTTATGAGGAGCTAACACATGGCATACACCATGTGGTTCTTACAAAATAGCGTCTCTCCCTGTTTAGAACCCAAGGAGAAATTCTCCGTGTGATCTTTACAAAATGAGATCCCTCCTTGTACAGAATTCAGGTCCCAACAGTTCAGATCAAACATAAGTATCAAGTCAGAAGAAGATAGAGAAAAAGAAGCTGTGTGGAGCATAAAGGTTATTATAAGTCTGCAAAAAATTGAACTTGATCCTCTGTCAATGTAGAGGTTATGGGAGAAAGGCGTATGGCTCAGAGATTTGGTGAGTTATTGCATTATGTAGACATGATTTAGGCATTAATGACTTTAAGGTTGAAATAATTAGGCCAAGACTTGGCCAGAGATACTGTGAAATCTTGAGATGTATATAAGTAAGAAGACAGATATGAAGGAGGTGGGGGATAAGTACCTGCAGAAATTGATTGAAAAACAAGGTAAGTTGGTAAGTTCATCTAGCTGCGATCATTTGACTGGTAAATCAATTTCAGCCTGCCTCAAACCCAGATTTTCTCCTCTTGTGAATTAGTGACCTAAAAGGTAATGAGGTTTTTTTCTAAATGGGAACCCTAGATCAAAGCTTTTCTACTCAAAACTTTATAAATGTAACAATATTGAAAGAAGAAAGACTTGAGAGTCTAATAATGCAAGATGCTTTGATTATAGGCCTTCGGGTGATTTGGAATCCAGTAGCTCATGAGAAACTTTCCCTACATGACAGCAAGTAAATGAGGGCTTTTATTTTAATGAGAACCAGAGTTTCATTTTCATAGGTGTATTAAATTATGCTTTGCTGATGGGATATTTATTTTTTTTGTAAAAGGACATAAAATCTTGGTTCCTCAAAGGCACAAGTGGCCTTAATGATCAGTGGCCTTTTAGTGTTAGTGTTAGTGTTCACTTGTTAAATGGTATCAGAGACGTACAGAAACTATGGGAGGCAGATTATCTTACATATATTTTAAAGTCGGAAAAATGTCTTTGCTCCAATGAAGATAATGTTTCACATTTTCTGCAAATCACACTCAGAGTTTTGTGCTACAGATGTGTGAGCAGAAAAGGAAGGATATGTTGTTTGGATGCTGGCCAAGATGGTTTGAAACACCTGCTTTTTAAAACAGTTGCACACGTTCGGGGAAATAAGTTAATCTTTCCAGTGACAGCTGAATAGGGTCTAGATCGGGGTGTCAGGGACCAGAGAGATAGCATGGAGGTAAGCTGTTTGGGTTGCATGCAGAAGGTCATTGGTTCGAATCCCAGCATCCCATATGGTCCCCCGAGCCTACCAGGAGCGATTTCTGAGCATAGAGCCAGGAGTAACCCCTGAGCGCTGCCAGGTGTGACCCAAAAACCAAAAACAAAAAAAAAACAAACAAACAAAAAAAAAAAACAAATTGGTGTCCTAGGTCTGGCACTCACTTCTTTGTGACAAATGCTTGTCACAGAGACATCAGGTTATATTTCCATGGTGAAAACTCCCTGAACGTCTCTTTTATACCATCAGTGGGTTCAAGGAAGTCCTAGAAAGTAAGTTCAGAATTTCTCATGTACAACTTGTTCTCAGTTTTTTAAAATAATTTTTATTTTGACCACAGTGGATTACAAATATTTCACAGTAATATTTTAGATATATAGTTAGATTGAGTCAAGGGCATTCCCAACACCAATGTTATCCTCCCTCCACCCCTGATTCCAAAATCCCCTCCTTTGCCCCCCTGGATTGCTAGTATAGGTAGTCCCCTCTGTGTCTAGCTTGTTGTAGATTAAGTATCGATTCTGTTGTCGTTGGCTTTGGATTTGGTGTTTAAGTTTGATCATTTCTGAAGTTAGCGATCTTGACTTTTGCACAGATCAAAGGATGATATGTCTTCTGATTTCATCTTGTCCTTAGGTGGTGAGGTAAGACAACCTGCTCTTAGACAAAGTTGTTGCCATTTCTTCATTGTGAGGATGTCTTATCAAAACTGGCACTGGTTGGTGTCAGAGCAGTATTAAGAATGTCCCAGAGGGAGTTTGGTTCCTGGAGCTGTTGCAGAGAACTGTGTCAGTTCTCTTTTAGATCTAGTGTTCAAGGTTGGACGGTCACTGTCTAATCACATGGAGTCTAAGTTGGGACCACATGGCATATGTTCAAGGTAGGAGGTGCCCCTGTATTGTAAAATGTATGAGTTTTATCCCTAGTAGATAAGAGCTTGTTTCTACATGTAAAATTTCCCCCTTTTTAGTGTGTCTGTACAAAAAGAAATGGTGCTATCTTATATTGCTGGTGCATTTGGGGGTGAGAGTGTTAGGCTCCATCATCTCTATGTCCTAGTTTTGAATTGAGTTTTAATCCTGGGGAAGACATTTTCTTATAGGTTTTTGTACCAAGCAAAACCAAAACAGATGAAGTTAAGGAGAAGAAAGCAAAAACACTACTGTTTATATATTACCCTCTCCTGCAACTTTTCCCCACCACTAACTGCTTGTTACTGCTGGTCCCCCATTCCTTTGGTTCTCTTATGCTTGCCATACTTCACCCATTAAGATGGTGCTGACGAAGAAGAAATGGGGGGGAATCATATATATTAACATATTAACACTAATATTAAATATTAATTTGATTATTCTCAGGGACATGGTGGGGTGGTATTTAAAAGCTGGTTGAAAAAGTAGGAATCTGGACTATATCCTTTAAAACTATACTCTTCTCTGTTCCAGTCCTAAATTTTCATAACTTCTCTTTAAAGACACTTCAGAAACACCTGGGGTTTTCTCACAAGTCTGAACATTTCACTCTTGATTCAAACACTTTCTTTGCAGACCAAGATGAAAATATCAGCTCTACTACATGTCTTACTTCACTCCTTTGTTTCAAATGTCAGCTAAGGCACAGCCTTATAGAGAAGGGTTAGCATCTACAAAAGGTGACTCAACCTGGGACTAAATTTTGAGCCCCCTGACTACTTCTTAGCACTTTTCCCTCTACCTTCTGAACTACTGCCAAAATAGATCAAGCCCATGGGTTCAACACACAAGACTTTTTTTGTTGTTGTTGTTTTTGGGCCACATCCGGTGACGCTCAGGGGTTGCTCCTGGCTATTCGCTCAGAAGTCGCTCCTGGCAGACACGGGGGACCATATGGGGAACCAGGGGATCGAACCGCGGTCCGTCCTAAATTAGCACAGGCACCTTATCTCCAGTGCCACCACCCAGCACCCACACAATACTTTTGTGTGAAATGATGAAAATCAAGCTTTGAGGACCAGATTGGGAAACCATAATCATGCTCTCCATGAATTGTGTATCACTAATTTTATCTATAGACTATGAGAATCAAACTGAAACCTGGAGGAACTGATGCAAAACTTCTTATTGCTCTGCAACACAACCTTCAGTGAAATCTTTCCTGAATTGCTGAGTCACTGCATGGTAGGAAGTTGCCATGGAGACACTAGGGAACTTTGCAGAACTAAGCACTCAGGCTTTGTTTTATTACACTGCTTAGCATCAGGGGTCTTTGTTACTAAAGCATAACTTAACTATACCAATCTCATATAATCCTCCAAGCATGCCAGGAGCCATTTCTTAATGTAGAGCCCAGAGTAATGCGTGAGTTCCACCAGGTGTGACCCCAAACCCCCAAAAGTATCAAAATTAAAAAATTTGGGGAGGTTTCGTTCATTTTTATATATATATTTTATTTAAACAACTTGATTACATACATGATTGTGTTTAGGTTTCAGCAATGTAAAGAACACCACCCATCACCAGTGCAACATTCCCATCTCCACTGTCCCAAATCTCACTCCTCCCCACTTTACCCCCACCTGTACTCTAGATAGGCTTTCTATTTTCCTCATATATTCTCATTGTTAGGATAGTTCACAATGTAGTTATTTCTCTAAACTCATCCCTGTTTGTGGTGAACTTCATGAGGTGGGCTGTAACTTCCAGCCCTCCTCTCTTTTGTGTCTGAAAATTACTATTGCAAGAATTTCTTTCATTTTTCTTAAAACCCATAAATGAGTGAGACTATTATGTGTCTTCCTCTCTCTCTCACTTATTTCACTCAGCATAATAGATTCCATGTACATCCATGTACAGGAAAATTTCATGACTTCATCTCTCCTGATAGCTGCATAATATTCCATTGTGTATATGTACCACAGTTTCTTTAGCCATTCATCTGTTGAAAGGTATCTTGACTATTTCCAGAGTCTTGCTATGGTAAATAGTGCTGCAATGAATATATGTGTAAGGAAGGGATTTTTGTATTGTACTTTTTGTTCCTAGGATGTAGAATATTTTGTATTTATTTTATGTATTGTATTTATTTTGTATTAAGATAAAAGAA
>PVKC010034884.1:0-13617 GCA_004027635.1 Crocidura indochinensis
CACTGGGTAGGATACTTGTCTTGAACACAGCCAACCCAGGTTTGATTGCTAGTATCTTATATGGTCCTCTGATCACTGTCTGGAGTCATTCCTAAGTACAGAGTAGGTGTAACCCCTGAGCACTGACAGGTATGGCTTAAATAACAATTCTCCACACACATATTGAATGTTCAGGCTAGAAGTATGACCCAAGGCTGTGACCTTCTACACTGAAGTAATTTTTTTGTGTGTGCATGAGGGAGGGGATGTCAAACCTGGCAATACTCAGAAATTACTCCAGGTGGGGCTCAGGGGATCATATGAGATGTCTAGGATTGAATTCAGGTCATCTGCATGCAAGGTAAACCCCTTCCCCACTGAACTATTGTTCTGGCTCCTGAAATTTTCCTCTCCAGGCAAGAAACAGATAGCAGGTCACAAAGGTCTGGGACCTGCCCTGTCCTTCCCTACTCCCTGTAGGCACAAAATTGCTTTCCCCTCCTCATTGATGGTTCCAGAAATGCATCTCTCAATTTCTGAACTGAAGTCTTGATCCAATTACACATAGGGTAAGAAGAGGGATTGCAGAGTGTGGAATTTATTTACCTGGTAGAAATGCAGACTCGGAGACCAAGTGTCAATCTGAAAAGTATTTAATCACAAACACTGTATGCCTCTCTGATTCAGCAAAGACTCCATGGGACTTCCAGAGCCTTGACAACCTGCATTTCCCAGGGCTGGAGTGATAGTTCAGTAGGAAAGGTGCTTGCCTTGTACAAGGCCAACCCAGGTTTAATCCCTGTCATCTCATATGGTCCCTGAGCACTGCCAGGAGTAATTCCTGAGGACAGTGCCAGGAGTAACCCCTGAGCATCTCCAGATGTGTTTGAGGTTTTCCCAAACTAAAACCCAAAACAAAACAAAAATGTGCATTTTCCAACTAACAACCAATCTGTTTGTTTTCAAGGGCTCCAGGTGGACTCTGCAAGCTACAACTATGAGTGGCACAATGGTAAGTTTGGAACATGAATATTGTCACAATCCCTCCACCTTAGAAACTCTGTTCCCTCTGATAACATTGCCAACCTCCCAAAATGATGACACATGGAATCCATCCATGTGACTCCACCGCCTCTTTTTCAGGGAGCAATTGAAATCCAGCCGGACCAGATGCAGGTAGGACACTTGTAACTCACTTTCAAGGGCCAGAGGTGCAGGGCCCCAAGACCACATTCATGCCTCATCTCTTCTCATCTGCCTGCAGACAGTAAATGCCATCCTGATTGTCGTCATGGTCCCCATTGTGGATGCAGTGGTGTACCCCCTGATTGCAAAATGTGGCCTCAATTTCACGTAGGTTTGGTTTGGGGAGGTGGGCTCATTTCCATCTAGAGCTGTACAGACAGTGTCCTCCAAGTTGGCAAAACTCCTGCGAGGGGTTCAGCACCCCTTCTGAAATGCAGCCTTTTTGTGTAGTGGGGTTTAGGGAGATGTCTGTATTAGATGTACATGGATACACCCCTTTTTCAAAGTGGGGCACTGGGCTGTCAGTGCCAGCCTGAAAAAGCATCCAGGGATGACCAAGGTGAACTGTCCTTAGTGCCTGGTTTAGTGATGATAGATATGTTAGCTGAACTGTCCAGCCCACACCCCCCACACTCTCAAAACCCAACATAGAACCACAAGGGGGGCACTATAGACAGCCAGAGAGCACCAGTGTATGCCCACCCAATCTCCCATGTAGACCTAGTAGAAGGCGCTGGTGTTTTTCCTCCTTCATCTTCCATATAGAACAATCAGGGGTGCCATTGTTCTTCCCTTGTGTTTATTTCTCTGTGGTGGGAACCAGAGCTGAGCACTGTTTCTCCACCCTTTCATGTTTGTGGGGGGATGGAGGAAAGGCTCCCCATGTGCCCTGAAAGAATCTGGCCTGCTTCCCTGACAGCTCCCTGAGGAAGATGACAGTGGGGATGTTCCTAGCTGCCATGGCCTTCGTGGTGGCTGCCATCGTCCAGGTGGAGATTGATGTGAGTGTCCCTCCCACCCCTCTTCATGTCCAGTGACTTCCCTGGGGGTTCCAACAGCTTTTTCAGCAGAATAAGAGGACTAGGGATGGGATTCGAATGAGCCAGGTTTGGACAGATCAACTAAATTCTGGAGTTGTAGATGATATGGGGGGGTTTGGTAACTGAGGGTGCAGTCTATGGAGACATCCCCTCCATGGGAGGGATATATACATGCTCCATAAACCTCTCTGAGGACCCAGGACTGTAGGTATGGGTCAGAGTTCATCATGCACCAGCCAGCTACACCCCAAAGAGATGTGGGGAAAGGCCTCAAAGGACCAAGCATGTGCCTTAAATGTGGAAGGCCCCTGGTTAGATACTACACAATACCCCCAACATCTCTAGGGGAAACCCCCAGCAACAGGCCAAGAATAGCCACCCTCAAGGCCCACTAGATATGACCCCCAAAACCTCTCCCTCGTTTATTCCATTATCCCTTTGTTAGAAAGACTCCTCCTGTGCTCAGAGTGGGGGAGTCTCTCCCAACTCACAAATTTCCTCCATCTATCTCATACTGATTCACTCTCTATCTCTAAATTGGGGCCACACTGAGTGGTGATGGATGGTAGGGTGTTTTTACAGTTCTAGGGGACCCTAAGAGGCCGGGAGTTGAATCAGAGTGGGTCATTAGCATTCAAATTCTGCACTCAGCCCATTGAAGCACATATATCTTTGGTCCGTTCTTCATGTTGCAAAGATATTTTGAATCAAGGCCGGAGCAATTGCGCAGTGAAGAGGGCTTTGGCCTTGTCTATGGCCAACCTGAGTTCAACCTGAGTTCAATCTCAGGCACCCCATCGTGTCACCTGAGTCCACCAACAGTAATCCCTGAGCACAGAGCCTAAAGTAAGCCCTGAGTACTGTCAGATGTGGCCCACCCGCACCCTGAAAAAAATGTTAATATCTCAGGGGATGAAGAGATCATATCGTCAGTGAGGCAGCATAAATGTCAAGTGTTATCTCTCTGGTCCTAAATTAAAAAAATTAAAAATAGGGCCGGAGTGGTAGTACAGTGATAGGGTGTTTGCCTTGCACACGACTGACCCAGGATGGATGCTGGTTTGATCCCCCGGCATCCCATATGGTCCCCCGAGCCAGGAGTGATTTCTGAGCATAGAGCCAGGAGTAACCCCTGAGCACCGCCGGGTGTGACCCAAAAAACAAAAATAAATAAATTAATAAATTAATTAAATTATAGAAAAACATTTCAGGAGTAGTAGCACAGCTACTAGGCATTTTTGCCTTGCATGTGGCCAATCTGGGTTTGATCCCCAGCATCTCATAGGGTCCCCTCAAGCCTGCCAATATTGATTTCTGAGCTCAGATCCAGTTGTAACCCCTGAGCACCACTGGGTGTGGCACAAAAACAAGGCCTGAGAGATAGCACAGCTGTAGGGCATTTGCCTTGCACGAAGCTGATCCAGGATAAACGGTGGTTTGAATCCTGACATCCCATATGGTCCCCTAGCCTGCCAGAAGTGATTTCTGAGTGCAGAGCCAGGAGTAACAACTGAGTGCTGCTGGGTATGACCCAAAAATCACACACACACACACACACACACAAAAACCCACAAACAACAACAATAACAAAAAATGTTAAAACAGGACAGTGTAGTGCTTGGGCTCCATGTTAAAGATGGAATATGGAATCAATGCAACAGTGCTCACCACCATGCCTTAGGGAGCTGAAGAGGCCAGAGACAGGCCAGCTGTCTCTCTCAGATGTGCCTTATTCTGTCCCCTCCCTATCTTCTCCAGAGCCGAGGATGGCGGCCAGAGGTGCCACAGATGTGGCAGTGCTGTCGGCCCATGGGAAAGGGGGACAGGAAGACAGAGACATTTTCCCACACAAGCTGTGCCCACAACCCCCACCCGCCTGCCCTCGATGCTCACTGCTCTGTGTTTTGTGCAGAAAACGCTCCCAGTCTTCCCCTCGGCGACTCAAATTCAAATCAAAGCCCTGAGCACCTCCAACAGTCCCGTGAACGTCCACTTCCCCACCAACATGGTGACGCTGAGCCAGACCTTCCAAGTAAGTGTTGGGCGTTGTGTCCCCTCTCGTCTTCTGGCCCGTGGTCCAGTGTCTCAGCATCTTGAGCACAGCTCCATGTCCCTCAACCCATCGCCCAGTGTGGCCTTCGCTTTGTAGCTGTGGTGCCAAGTGGCCAAGTGCATGTTGGCATCTCCCAGAAAGCTGGACCACCCCAACATGTCTGTTCCAATACATGGCCTCATGCCCTTTCAACCACCTTTGAGACCCCTTCCTTTGCTCTGGCCAAACTAATCGTCTTATTAGGGGGCTGTGAATCTCCTAGTGCCTGGGTTTTCCCCCTGAACTGATGCTGAGTGGGGCTCTAGTTCTCCCCAGAAGGCATGTCCAGTGATAGGAATAACTCCCAGTACTGGAGGCTAAGGAACATGCCATGCTAGTAGCTGAGCCCGATTTGGTCTTCAGCATCAGGTAACCACCCTGAGCACTGCCAGGAATGATCTCTGAGTACAGAGCCAGCAGTAAGCCCTGAGCACTGCCAACGTCATACAAAGAAATTCTCTCCTGAGCATTTCTCTGAGGACAATGAAAGGAAGGAGAAATGTGGGATGGAAAGATTCCCACTTTGGGAATCTGTAGTTGGACTAGCGGTGTTGTGTAATTTTTGCCTGTCGCCCCACCTGGATTTTCCAGGTGGGGGCAATTAAGAAAAAATAAAAGGCTTGACGGGGAGGTGAGAAGGGCTTTTTTCCAGAAACTCTTGGGTAGATTAGCAAGTGAATAGAACTGTGGAGCTACTGGAAAAAATCTCCTCTTGCCAAACCTTTGGTCCCCTAAAATTCTCTGACTGGACTGAAATATTTGTGGGGGATTTGTCGCTGGGGTCTCTTCTAAGAGGAGAACTGAGGAAAGATGTTTCTCATTGGAAATATTTCCCATTGGAAATCATTTTTAAACTCTGAGACCACCAGCAAGGGGTTCAAACTCCCCCCACATAGCGGGTGAGGAACGAAGCCGACCCAACACCAGAAACTCATGTTTCTGCAAGGACCTGGCCTTGATTTCACAGCACACAAGGACCCATGTTGGACATGATATAGCAATAACAATATCTTTCTTCTGTCACAGCAAAGCGAGTATCTGACTTTTGATGACAATAAGACCGCTATCCGCATTTCACCTGCCAACAATGCAACGTTTACTACAGTCGTTCCCAACTTTGAGTCAGGCCATCGACATACTCTCCTGATTTGGGACCCTAACAGTTACCTAGTGGTAAGTAAGGACTGGGTGTGTGTGTGGGAGGGGGGATATGTTTGTGTGTGTCTGTGTGTCTCTGTATATGTACGTGAGTCACAATGTATTCTTGTGTGCTTTGGGGCCTTATTTTGAGGGGGTTCATCTTGCAACGATCAGGGGTAATTCCTGGCCCTGTGCTCAAGAGCTACTGCTGACAGCACTCTGGGGGAACCATATGGGATGCCGAGAATTGAACTCAGGCCAGCCACATGCAAGGCAACCACTCTACCCACTGTGCTATCACTCTGGCCACCTCATTTCTTTTTTTGAGAAAGCTTTGAATAGCTCTGTAGTATTCATTTAAAATTTTTCATGAAGGGATGATTAGAAAACTAATAAAAATAGGAAGACTATATATCGAAAGATCCTGGGTGTGGGGAGGGCATTTGTCTTATATACTGCTGACTTGGATTTGATCCCTGGTACCCCATGTGGCCCCTGGGCCCCACCAGGGTGAGCCAGGAATAAGTTCTAAGCACCACAAGGTGAGGCCACAAAATATCAAAACTCATAGCACAATAAAAATGAAGTCACAGGCATTTTGCAAGGGAAATTTTGTCGGGGAGGTGCTTACCTGACAGTGCTCAGGTGATACTCCTTGAGCAGTGCTCTGAGGGTGGGGGGGTCACTTACAGTGGGGGCTGAGGGAACCATGTGGAACCAGGAACCAAACCTGGATCTCCTGCGTGCAAAATCTGTGCTCAGTTTATTGAGCTCTATTTGGACTTTTTCCAGGGAGATTTAAATAAGTAGCTACAGAACTGTGGCAGGGAATTAAAAGCATCTGGGTCCTTTGCTTCAGGAGGGAAATCACACTTACAGCCATGATCTAAGGGGCTTCTGGGAAGCAAACATCAGACATGAGGAAGGCAACCATTAGGCCTTAGAGCATTGGCTTTGCGGTGGCAGTCACAGGTTCAAATCCATGTGAGAGCTAGAGCACCTGACTGGGTAGTACGCCCCCTCATGGGCACTTATATGAACTCCATGTCTCCACTGAGCACCACAGCCAAGTGTCTCTCTGTCTCTGTTTGTCTCTGTCTCTCTATTTGTTTCTCTCTCTCTCTCTCTCTTTCTCTCTCTCTCTCTCTCTCTCTCTCTCTCTCTCTCTCTCACACACACACACACACACCAGTTCTCACAACATCAAAATCAATAGTGTTGGGGCTAGAGCAATAGCACAGCAGTAGGGTGTTTGCCTTGCACATGAAAGCTTTGGGACAGACCCGGGTTCAATCCCCAGCATCCCATATGGTTCCCTGATTGACCAGGGTTCCATTTCCAGCATCCCATGTAGTTTCTCGAGCATGCCAGAAGTAACCCCTGAGCACCACTGGGTGTGGTTCCCCACTCCAAAAAGCAACAGTGAAGGAAAGGGAGAGATATTTTTTGGGGGGTGGAGGAATTGGGCTACACCCGGTGGCATTCAGGGGTTACTCCTGGCTCTGCACTCAGAAATTGCTCCTGACAAGCTCAGGGGACCATATGGGATGCCAGGGATTGAACCTGGGTTCATCCCAGGTCAGCCTCGTGCAAGTAAATGCCGGACTGCTATGTTATCACTCTGGCCCAAAGGAGGAGTTTTAAAAAATGTTTTAAGAAATATCACAGGGGTCACAGAGAATTATAGGGGCTAGCACAGGTTTCACCTCTATCACCACATGATCCCCAAAAAACCACCAGGACTGACCCCTTGAACAAGAACCAGGAATAGCCCCTGAGCACTGTCGGGTGTGACTCCTCCAAAAGTCATAGAGGTTCATGTTAGTTTTGAGAACAACTAGCCTTAAGGTAGAACCTTAGGATGTCATCATTATGGCCCTAGAGACATTTCCCAAGGATTGAAATTCTCATCTGAACTTATTTGTCACCAATTTCATCTGAAATGTTTGCTTCCCCAGGTAAAGGATGGCCTTAACCAGAAGCCAGAAAAAGGAGAAAATGGAATCAGGTGTGTATGTTCCTTTCAGACCTGAGCAGTCTGTTTCTCAAAGTTTCTCAAACTCTGCAATCAAAGCACAGTCCCGGCTAGCAGGAATCTAGAATGAACACAGAGGCTTGTAGGAATTAAGAGCAGAGATTCCCCCAGGAAGGCAAGGCTGGTTTGATTTTATAAAGTGATCAATAAATAGGAGCCACCATCTTACAGCACTGAAGAGGTGACCGAGCAGTAAAACAGTAGAGATGGCATTTGCCTTGCAGTCTGTAAAATAAATCCCCAGAGTTGTGTGATCGCCACACATTCATATTTCTAATCCCAAGTCTGAAGAAGCAAGGTAGTGGCGAAATAATAAACCAAGCCAGCCAGGAAAGAATCATGGAGTCAGTGACTTTTTACCTCAGGGTCTCAAGTGCCCCAAGACATTCTAGAATGGCTTCTTCTTTATTAAACCAATTCCCATTCACCAAGAGGGAGAAGGTTGAATAATTCAGGTGGGCTTTTACATATCAAAAGGAGAGGTTTTTAAAGAAAGAGGGAGATGGGAGACTGCCTTTGTTTTGGGTGTGATCCCTGAGTGCAGAGATGGGAGTAAACCCTGAAACCTCTCTTGCTGTGGTCCCAAAGCAAAAAGCACAAAAACAATGACAACAATAAAACAAAAAACAGTAACAAAAACATACTAAAGAGAAAAATCCATAGGGCTTGAAGCAATAGGACAGTGGGAAGAGCAAACGTTTGCCTTGTATGTGGCCAACTAGGGTTCAATCCCCAGCCTCCCAAATGGTCCCCTATGTACTGCCAGTAGAATTTCCTGAGCACAGAGCCAGGAATAAACCCTCAACATCACAGGATGTGATGTGAAAACAAAACCAATACAAAGACACTTAAAAATATAAAAGAATAGGGAGTGGAATGATAGTACATCAGGGAGGATGTTTGCCTTGCATGCAGCTGACACTAGTTCAATCTCTGGTATTGTATATGGACCACATATACATGCCATGAGTAACCCCTAAAGACTGCCGGGTGTGGCCCAAAAACCAAAACAAATAAGTAACCAAAAAAATCAAAAAGGAAAACTCACATTAAATCAATTAGTGCTGAGAAAACAAATCACTTCTTTTTATTTCTCCATAGACTGAGCATTGCTTTGCAAATTCATGGCATCCTGGTTCCGTGGCAGTTTCATGCCATGTGATTGAAACCACATCCCACCCCAAAACTGTCCCCTCTACCTCTCCCTGTTCCCATCCCCTTCCCCCTGGTCACTATGAATAACTCTAGGAACTAGTGTGGTACAGTTTCTTGCGTGTTCTTTATGATCCACATGTGCACAGAACCACCAGTACTAATTTCCCTTTCTGAGTGAATATAATTTCAGAGTCCACCTATTTGTCCCCTTCCCATGCCACTCCATCTGCCTGCATGTCAGGGACTGACCCCAGGATATCCTGCCTATTGGTCTTTGAAACCTTCTTCCCTAGCCCTGCCAGAACCCCTCCTGCATGTTCAAGGTCATAAGCAAGCGCCCACCCCAGCCTCTAGAAAAGCTGAAGGCCTCCATTTTAGGAACCAGGACAGTGTCTTCTTTGGGGTGTCTCCCTCCTAAGCCTCAGAAAGGAGGTATATTAGGGTACAGTTGCCTTCTAGAAGAGGATCATGGGCATAAACTCTCCTGGGGGTCCCATCTCCCTAACTCGCACAGCTCATGGCTGCCACATTCTTACCGGGGACTCTTGTGTGACCTAAGGAGTGACCAAGGGTCACACCTGGACTTGCTGGTGGCCTCCTATCCCCTCCAGAAAGATCCCCTAAATGTGTCAGTGGACCCAGGGTCTGTGGTGAACCTCAGATATGTGTTGTGGCACAGAGCCTGTGTCCCTGATCCTGTGACCTTGTGGCTCTGTGGCCTGGTGGCCATTCTGTGATTTTCTGTTTCAGGTTCGTCAATGCATATGGCGGTATCATATACGTGGAAATGGGCACGAAGACTTTTCCTGGCATCATTTCCCGAAACATCAGCGAGTATCAGTTTTTTCCTTCAGGCGTGTAAGTACCTCCCTCGATAGGCCGCTTTGCTCCCAAGGTTGAAGATTTCACAGCTTTATCGCTTATTAAGTCTTTAAAATATGTTTTAGATTTTTTTAAATCATTTGTAAATTACAAAGATCTTCATAGTTGAGTTTCAGAGGTAGAATGTTTTGGACAGGAGAAATAGCACAGCGGAAGGACCCAGGTTCGATTCTTGGCATCCCCATATGGTCCCCTGAGTCTGCCAGGGGTGATTTCTGAGCCTAGAGCCAGGAGTAACCTCTGTGAACTGCGAATGTTGCCCCAATCTCCCCCCCAAAAAAAGAATGTTTCAGGACCAATTCTCCCACCAGTGTCGGCTTCCCTGAACCAATGTTCCCAGAGTCTATCCCATGCCACCACCCTCTGCCCCCCAGCCTGCCAGCATAATAGGCCCATTTTAAGTTTAGATTGTTAAAGTTTAGGTCTCATAGTTTCATTTCATAGTTTCATTTTATTTCATTTCATAGTTTGATTTTGGCTTGGTATTTAGTTCTGTCCTTCTTTTTTAATTAATTTTTTTATTTTTAGTTCTGTCCTTTTTTTTTTTTTTTTGGTTTTTGGGTCACACCCGGCAGTGCTCAAGGGTTACTCCTGGCTCCATGCTCAGAAATTGCTCCTGGCAGGCACGGGGGACCATATGGGGCACCGGGATTCGAACAGATGACCTTTTGCATGAAAGGCAAACCCCTTACCTCCATGCTATCTCCCGGGCCCCAGTTCTGTCCTTTTTTTAACACCACCAATGCACCTGAGACCTCTTGGCCCCCACCCCCCACTTTCATATTTGTGTTAAGTAATTATGATTATTGTTAATTTTTTACACTTTTGGTCTGGGGTCACAGAGTTGTATTTGGGAGCTCCATGTTCACTCAATAGTGGCTCCTGACAGAGTTCGGAGACTGTGTAGTGCCAGGGCTCAAAGCCAGACCTCCTGCCTACCACATACACTACACAATGTAGTGAATTGAACCCCGATCTCTTGCCAGTAAAACTCAGCCTGTTGGACCTAGTCTCACAAATCTTAGTCTTTTAACAACAGATCGAAATTCTTGTTGCCAGGATTGTTTGCCAACATCCTTCTTTCTTTTCGTAGGAAAGATATTGAAATCAACTCGACTGACCTACCATCGGGGTGTAACACCACGTTTAAGTCTTTCAATCTTCGATTTGGCAGTGCTTACACCTATGTGATCGAAAAAGAGGTGGGTAACTCTCCCAGAGTACCAGTACCTGGGTCAGAGAGATAAGACAGTGCGTAGGGCCTTTGCATATAGGGCCATGGCTGATCCAACTTCAATTCCCCGACATCCCATATGGTACCCTGAGCCTGCCAGGAGTAATTTCTGAGCACAGAGCCAGGAGTGATCCCTGAACATCTCTCCAGATGTGGCCCAAAAGTGAGAAAATAAATATAAATATAGATATAGATGTAGATATAGATATATAGCTATATAGATATAGTGGCGGCGGGCCAGAGAGATAGCACTGTGGGTAGGGCATTTGCTTTGCATGCAGCCACCCCAGGTATGATCCCCAGCATCTCATATAATCCCCGAGCCTGCCAGGAGCAATTTCTGAGCAGAGTCAGGAGTGAACCCTGAGCATCTTTCCAGGTGTCACCCCAAAACCTAAAAATAAAAATAAAGAGAGAGAATTGCCAGAATAGATTGACTTAGTCTGACCCAGTCGCAGATTCCAGCCACCCAGTTTGTGAGACTTGGAGTCCCCAAAGATGCTTTTTCGGCCAACCCAGCATCCCTTCCGCTCTCTGGTTTAAGGGGAAATGCAGGTGTGGCCTTTTTCTGGCATGGTGGAGGCTCAGAATATGCAAGCTAAGCTAGATCCAGCCCTGCCTGAAGCCTCCCATGCAGGACTCGGCCCATCGTGACTGCCTTCGAAGTATTTCAAACATTTCTTCATTCTCCTCTGCCTATTGCTACAGAACAATGGCTGCCCCAAGCTGAGGGAGTTCGAGGACATCGCCCCCAACACAGTGAACATGGCTCTGCAGATACCCCAGTACTTCCTGCTGACGTGTGGGGAAGTCGTCTTTTCCGTGACTGGCCTGGAATTCTCCTACTCACAGGTTTCTCTCACTCTCCTCTTTCTCCCCTTCCCTGCCTTCAAAGCAGCATGGCTAGGGGGCGGCCATCTCATCCGTTGCTCAAAGTTCTAGAATGTAGGGGGGGCCAGAGAGAATGATCATGTTTGCCATACACATAGTCAACCTGACTCAGGTTCGAATCCCCAGCACCGCCACTACCGCCTAGGGTGCCCCGAGATCACCAGCACTGAGCCCCAAGCACAGCATCAGGAGTCAGTCCTGAGTTCTGCTGGCTGTGGCTTCCAAAACTGAAAAAAAAAATTCTAGAAAGCATTGGGGGTCCACCTCACAGAAGGTGACTTGGAGGTCCTGAGATTTGTTCACACTGAATAAGAATTTTACTCTATTTATCTGGGGCGAGGGGGGAGCTTCATGATTGTGGCATCATATACTAGAAATTTCCAGTCCTGATTTCATGAACTGATTTGATGTGGGATTGGGGTCAGCCCATTAGGGTTGTGAGTTCTGAAGCAACCAAATGCTGCCAACCCTTCGTAAGCAACTCTACTCCAGGTCTGTGCTCTGTCCAGGGTCCAGTTAACATACCAATTCGTTCAGTAAAAACACCAATTAAAAGTCAAAAAGAGGGGCCAGCCTGACAGCACAGTGGGTTGGGTGTTTGCCTTGCATGCAACCAACCCTGGGCCAACCCACATTCAATCCTCAACATTCCAGGATTAACTCCAAGCTTGCCAAAAGAGATTTCCGAATGCAGAGCCAAGAGTAACCCCTGAGTGCCACCGGTTTGGTCTCAAAACAAAACAAAAAATGTCAAAAAGAGGAGGGCCCGAGGGATAGTATAGTAGAAGAGGGCCCATGCTTTGCTTGCAGCTGACCTGGGTTCGATCCCCAGCATCCCTATATGCTCCTCCCCCAAGCATTGCCAGGAGTGATTTCTGAGCTCAGAGCCAGGGGTAACCTCTGAACACTTCCAGAAATGGCCCCAAACCAAAAACCAGGCTCCATCCCTGGCACCTTATAGGATTCTCCAAGAACTGACAGATATGGCCTTAAAAAAAATACAACCCCCCCACAAAGAAGTTTAGTTTGAGCTCCAGAGACAGGACAGAGATTAAAGCACTTGCCCTGTACATGGCCATTCCTGGTTTGATCCCCAGCACCCCAGTGGGTCTCTTGAGCACAAGCAGGAATGACCACTGAGCAGAGAGCCAGGAGTAACCCAGGAGCACTATCAGGTGTGCCTCCCCACCCCAAAATAAAACTAAGAGGCCACTTTGTTGGGAAGAGAGATGCTGGGTCACCCCAGTGGTCCAAAGCCCTCCTGCCCTTCCAGGAGTACTGCTCACCTCCCGCTACCAGGAGGCAATCTAAACCCGGGTCCTCTGTTTCCCCTGCAGGCGCCTTCCAACATGAAGTCAGTGCTGCAGGCTGGCTGGCTGCTTACCGTGGCCGTGGGCAACATCATCGTGCTTATTGTGGCAGGGGCCGGCCAGTTCAGTGAGCAGGTAAAGTGGGGGGCACATGCCCGACTCCCCTCCAGCCAGGAGCATCCTGGAGGCCGACCTTCGGTCTCATGGTACTCTCAGAGAATGACCAGACCTTGTAGGTCTCTTCCTTCTACCTGTTCTGCCCATTCGCTGTTGGGCAGTTAGGGATGGGTATCCCCATGAGACCCTGTTGGGTGTATGAACATCCCTAGTACCCAGAGAAAAGGTCTTCAATGAGTGCAACTTGTGGGCCCCCAAGCGTTTTTTCGGAAGGTTCCACAATGCCAACCATGCATGCCTTGGCACAGAGGTTCTTGTCCTTGCCCTGTGAGCATTCGATGAGGGTTTGGGGGTCAGACAGGTTAGGCAGCCGGGTTCCAATCTCTGGCACCACTTATGGTCCCTGGAGCATTTCTAGGAGTGACCTCTGATCACAGAGTCAGGATTTGCCCCCCTCCCCCATCACTGTTGGGGGTGGCTCAAATCAAACCCTCCCCAATATAGTTTTAAAGAGTTTCTTTAAAAAGTGGTTTTTCAGGGGCCGGGGAGATAGCATGGAGGTAAGGCATTTGCCTTTCATGCAAAAGGTCATCGGTTCAAATCCCGGTGCCCCATATGGTCCCCCGTGTCTGCCAGGAGCAATTTCTGAGCATGGAGCCAGGAGTAACCCCTGAGCACTGCCGGGTGTGACCCAAAAACCAAAAAAAAAAAAAAAA
>PVKC010034885.1:0-13612 GCA_004027635.1 Crocidura indochinensis
ACGGGATCTGGCATACATGGAAACCAGCTATACAGGTCAGCATTAACTAACAAATCAGTAACTTTGGGCATAGGCTGGCATAGGCTGGCACAGAGCAGCATGTTTTGGCAAGGATGTGTGGGTGGCACTGGCTTGTGTAGACTTGATTGGGTGATACCAGTGGTACAAGTTGGCAATAGATGGCACAGGCCATTGTAGGGCTGGCATAGGCAGGCATGAATCTGGCATGGGGCTGGCATAGGCTGGCATGGGGCTGGCATGGGGCTGGCATGAAGCCTCTCTGGGGTGCAGAGCTGGACCCCAGGGTACAGAGGACTTCGGCTCATGAGGCATGTGTGGTCCTTCTGTCTGTGCCCTTCAGGTCTCTGTGACACCCCCAGACAGAGTGCCACTCCTGCCCATCTGCCGGTGGAGCTCCCCAGACACCCATAAGGAACTCGAGCTGGACTCTTGACCCATTAAACCTTGTCAGCACCTGCAGCATGGATGTCCACACAGCCTGCTCCCATGATACATGAGTCCCTCTCCTATCCTCGTCCTTCTGAGGGTGCACACGCCGTCCCTCTCCTCCCTGCTCCCCTTCGGAAACAGGAAAAGACCCACAGAGGAACTCAGAACTCCAGGTGGTCCCAAGGGCTGATGTGCAAAGCCCAGTGGTCACACCTACTCTCAGGACCTGTTCTAGATGCTTCTACAGAGAAGAGGCTGCTATAGCCCAGCCACTGACCTGAGTCTGGGGTCTGCAGGGAGCCCCAAGCCTCGACTGTCCCTCACATCCTGCCCAGAAACCACACATGGTTGCCGAGCCCACAGCTGAGGACTAAAACAGCCAAAACTGGTTCCTCCCTCCTCCTCTCTGGCCTTCATGCTCCTCCAGGCTCCTCTCCTTCCTATACCTCCCTGCATCTCCCCAGCCACTCCCTGCTCTTCACTGCTCCTGCTGACTCCCTCTACTCCTCCCTGCTCCTTTTGGTTCCTCCATGGTCTTCCTGGCTTCTCTTTCTCTTGGCTCCTCCACCTCCTCCTTGCTCTTCCCTGTCTCATGGCCGGAGCTATCTGTTCTTGCAGATCTCTGTGCTCCCCAGGACACCAGAGCGGGGTCACTTGGAGCCCAGGCCCAGGCCCTACTACAGTCCCATTCGTGGAGACCAGGACAGCGGGGACAGAGGATGCTGGTCACTCACTGACACTGCCCGGGCTCCCTCCCGCCCTTCCTCCCACCCCCAGCCCCCTGACCTCGGGGTGGGTCTCAGCCCCTCAGCTGTGCTGATTGAGTTAAAATTGGATTTCTGTTCAGATTGATTATCTAATGTGATAGAAAAATATACAGTCTGGGAGCAAATTTAGATTTCAGTGAAAAATTAAACTGTTATAGCAAGTTGTCCACTGGAGCATTAAATGCATTCTCTCTCTCTTTCTCTCTTTCTCTCTCTCTCTAATTATATCTGCAGCAGCGCCTGCTGCCACTCCAGCTGCCTTTCCAGGGATCAGGACAGCCAGGCTGGGCAGTTTGCCCCACCAGGACAGGAGAAAGGAAGGAACAGAGGCCCCCAATCTGCTGATGGGCTATGGGGTGGGTGCCAGTTATGTGGTCCCCGGAGTCCTCTTCTCCCCTGAACTGGGGGGGTGGCCCTGGGCCCACCTGTCCTGCCTGGCCATCCTCAACCTGTGTCTCTTCCTTGGCTCACAGTGTCTGCTCTGTTCTGGGGTCCCCACACCCCTTGTCCAGGAGACTCACGTAGGGACCTACTTGATGTCTTTCGGAGAAGTGGGTGCTCGGGGAAGGGCAAGTCCCCCAAGACTCAACCCCTTTGTCCAGTAGAGGCAGCATAAGGGTGATACTTGGGGTGGGTTCTGAGGGAGAGTTCAAGAAGAGAGAGCAGAGAGAGGCAGACAGACAGAGATAGGCAGAGACAAAGAGACAGACTAGGACAGTCTGAGATAGAGACGAGACAGGCTGAGATAGAAACAGGCTGAGACAGAGACAGAGGGGCTGCTATGGAGAGACAAACAGAGACAGAGAAAGAGACAGGAACAGGTAGAGACAGAGCCGGGTGGGCCTCCCTGTGCCACATGCCTCACTGCCGCTGACAGCCTGCCAGGTGTCTACACTGCTGAGGCCCAGCTGCTCACTTCACTTGTAAAATAAATACCCGAGTTGTGAAATCACCACACACACATCTTTCCACACCCAGGCAGACGGACGTGATGCAGGTGAGGGAGCCACGAAGGGTTAATAAGCCAAGCCAGTCAGTCAGGAGAGTGGGGGAGTCAGTCTACCGCGTGGCATCTCTCAGCGCACCAAGCCAAGCTCTTTCTTTTCTCTCCCAGAATGAAAGCCACCAGGCGGGGCAGGGCAGAGTCAGCCAGGGGGGCTTTTATGTATCAGAGGGCTAGGTGGCAAGGGAAGAGGAAATTGGGGGATGCCTTGGTTTTGGGGTCATAGATGGGTGACTTCTTCCACTCGCTCATTCCAACTCCAGCACTACCTTCTTCCCAACACCCTCACCTGCGCTGCTGCTGTGGGACATCGAGTGCCTTGGGCCCGTCACCTGACAGAAATGTTATCATCAGGGCATCTGGCTGAAGGATGACGGCAGTGGTGGTGATGGTGAGGGTGAGGGTGGTGACAATGATGGACCACAGGGAATCAAGGGGCCTCCAGGGGAATCACAGAGGTGGAGGCCACAGTAGGGGCAGCCCTGAGGTTCCCCCTCTGCCCCAGTCTCTCAGAGGTGACTCAGGGTCTCTGCCCTTTCCTGCTTCCAGAGTCAGTGAGGGGTAACATGGAGACCAGAACCCCTTTGTGGGAGGCAGTGGTGTTGCCCCAGGGCAATGGGGACCGTAGTCGTGGTGACACTCAGAGACCCTGCCCCTCCTCCAAGGCTCAGCCTGGATGACCCCAACACACTGTCCACAGGGAAGGGGTGTCGGCTCCTCTGTCCTTCCCGAGGTCACTGCTGTTCCATCCACCCAACACAGAGATCAGCCCGGAAGTAGGGTCAGGAATCAAAGGTCAGAGCCAGCAGCCCCGAGGTACCACTTGTCTCCTCTATACTGGAGACCCCTGGAGGCTGCCACCTCCTTCCCCTGCTGAGGACAGAGCTGGGATGTGCCCATTAAGAAGAAAAGACCCCCTCAAATTCAAGAGGACACAGGTCCCACCAAGCAGGTAGAATGACTGCTCAAGGCATAGAACAAAACAAAGTGCTTTGGGGAGCACAGAACCTGAGCACCACCACCAATTGTTGGGATCAATCCTTCAATAACCAGTTAATCAGCCAACAGCTCAGTTTAGAGGCATCCACACTATGCCATACCTCAGGGGTACAACGAAGACAGGCTGGGGAGAATTCCATGAGCCCTGAAAACTCCAGCAGAGGGGCCAGAGTGATAGCACAGTGGTAGGGCATTTGCCTTGCATGTGGCTGACCCCGCACCAACCTGGGTTCAATTCCTGTGCATCCCACAAGATCCCCTGAGCCTGCCAGGAGCTATTTCTGAGCCAGGAGTCACCCCTGAGAGTCGCTGGGTGTGGCCCAATAACCTATGTAAATAAATAAATAAATAAATAAATGTTTGGTTTTTTTTTTTTTTTTTTAAGAAAAATAAAACTCCAACAGAAACAAGGCAGAAACAACAGCGGGACCCGAAACATTTTCTAGAGGAGACTGGGCGCTCGGGTGTGGGGGGGACAGTGGGGGCCGATCAAGCCCTTAACTAGTATCGAGTGTCAGTGGCAAACTCGATCGGACAGACGGATGAATCAGCAAACTCAGCCCAATCATTAGGGCCGATCAGTCGCAGCATGCAAGGGCGGCCACGAGCCCTTGCCTATCAATAATCGCTTTAAATGTAAATTGATTAGCTCATCCAACCAAAAGACAGGGGCAAAGAGACAAAGAGGCCCCAGAGGCTACCGCGTCCCACCCTCAGGACAGCCACTTTCAGATGAGCAAACTCCCGGCTGACTCACGGACTCATGAATGTCTCTTCTGAGCGTCAGTGGCCAGAGACAAGAGGGTTTAGGCCGGACAAAGAGAATTCGAGGTCGAAAGCTGTCAGGAGACAAAAACAAGGTGTCACCCGCCGTAAAGATGTTCGATTCATCGATAGGACAGACGCAAGGGCGCAGCAGAATTCATCAGGGAATCTAAAGTCGTGAAAGAGTACTAAACTCTGAGCAGGTTCCCAGGGAGGTGTGCACGCCCTGCAACAAAAGTAGGGCCTGATGGGGCCGGAGAGATAGCACAGCAGTAGGGTGTTTCCCTTGCACTCGGCCTACCTGGGAAGGGACCCGGTTTGATTCCCAACATCCCACTTGGTCCCCCAGCCTGCCAGGGATGCACTGCTGGGTGTGGCCCAAAAAACAATCAATTAATCAATAAAGCTTATAAAAAAGTGAGAGCTGAGCACCCCCACTTTCAAGAACCAGGAGAGCATCCAGGGAGGATCTCAGTAAGACCTGGATGGTGGGTGTGAACCCCCGACCCTGTAGAAATCATGTTGAACTCGCCTTCTGGAACATTCCATGCCGTATGGCGGCAGGGCGTACATTCTCCTCAAGTGCACATGGGTCGTTCTCTGAGGGAGGACGTAAGGGGGGCAGAGAACAAGACATTGGGTGTTTTGCCTTGCGAAACCTGAATAGGGAGGGGTTTGGACACACTTTGAAGAGCAAATGGGAAGGGAGAAGGAAACACAAAGGAAATGGGGACTTGCCCCCACACCCCCGAACTTGCAGGATACAGAGGAATAGGCACCCCGGGGGTGTCTCTTATGAGAAAGGGCTGCTTGGGGAAAGGACTCGGGCTGGGGACAGCCGAAAAGGGGGACATGCCTCTGGTGCAAGAGCAGGCAGCTAGCTAGGTGGACACATCTGATCACACCCCAGGCAGCACATTCGGCTCCTGAACACCACCAGGGGATGCTCCTGAGCACTGAGCTGGGAATAAGTGGAGCACTGCCGGGCATGGCCCAACACACATACAAACTAACACACACATTCACACACATATGCACACACATACACTCAGACCCACTCACACCCACTTATATACACACACGGACACACCCTTTGGCTCCCATACACTCAAATACTCACACAGACACACGCATAACAAGAGAGGAAGGAGAAAAAAGCAGAACTCAAGTTGGCAGCGAACCTGCCAGCTGAGACATGGCAGAAAGGACCAACTGAGGCAGCTTCCAAGGCCTTACACATCCGGGCGGAAACACACACAGGTGTCTGAGAAACAGCGAAAGAGAGGGACAGAACTAAGTAAGGGCTGTTTGTTTGGGGAGAACTGACCTGGAGAAGCTTTTACTGGACTGAGAAGAGGGAGTGATCGTAAGGGAAGAAGCCCCATGGAACCCGAAGACCGTGAGGCCGAGACCTGGCACCGCTGCTGCACATGGCAGATCTGGTGGGACCCCCCACCCAGACTTCATAGAGATCCCCGAATGCCACAGAGTGCAGCCCAGTCCAGAAATAAAAGGAAAAGACAGCAGCACCAAGGTTTGTGAGCAGCTTCCAGGAACTCTTACACCCCCAAAGCAAGTAGCGTCAATGAAATTGAAAATTTCTTGCCGAGACCATTTCTGAAGAGATAATAATGAGCGAGAAAGCAGAATGAGTCATCCAAACCCTCCCAACCAAGAAAAGCCAGGACCAGATGGCTTCAGGGGTGAATTCTACCAAATATTTAAAGAAGAATTAATTCCAAGCTTTCTCACAGACTTAAAAAAATGTGCACGGGAGGGAACATTTTCAAACTGATTTTATGGAGTCTTCATTACTCTGATACACTAGCTGGTACAAGGGCATTCCCAAACAGAAAGAAAGAAAGCAAGAGAGAAAGAAGGAAAGAAAGAAAAAGAAAATGGAAGGAAGAAGGAAAGGTAGGGAGGGAGGATAAAAGAGGGGAAGAAAAGAAGGGAGAGAGGGAGGAAGAAAGGAAGAGGAAAAGGAGGAAGGAAGAAAAAGAGGAAGAAAGAAAGAAAGGAAAAAGGGAAGAAAAAAGAGAGGAATGGGGGGGCTGGAGAGATAGCATGGACTTAAGGTGTTTGCCTTGTATGCAGAAGGAAGGTGGTTCAAATCCTGGCATCCCATATAGTCCTCCAAGCCTGCCAGGAACGATTTCTGAGCAGAGAGCCAGGAGTAACCCCTGAGCGCTGCTGGGTGTAACCCAAAACAAAAAATAAACAAATAAAAAAAAACAAAAGAGAGAGAGAGGAAGGAAGGAAGGAAGGAAGGAAGGAAGGAAGGAAGGAAGGAAGGAAGGAAGGAAGGAAGGAAGGAAGGAAAAAAAAAGGGAGGGAATGCAGTGGTCACTCCTGACTCTGAGCTCAGAAATTGCTCCTGGCAGGCTCGGAGAATCAGGGATGCCGGGAGTCGAACCTGGGTCGGTCCCTGGTCAGCCACATGCAAGGCAAATGCTGTGCTATTGCTGCAGCCCTGGAGTCTGTTTCTATCCCTGACATGGTCCAGTCCCTGAGCACTACCCAGAGTGACCCTGAGCATAGAGCCTAGAGTGTCCCAAAGGCTGAGAACAAAAAGAAAAAGAAAATGTGGAAATCAACTACATTTTTAGTAGCTAAAAAAAATCATGTCTTAGGAAAAAGTAAGACTAAGAAGGTGAACACTTCAGGTAGGACACTGAAAAAGTTTTTAGTCGAAATAAGTTGAAGAAGATGCAAATAAAAGAAATAGAGCTCATATGGATGGGAAAAATCTGTTTAAAATGTCCATATAGGGCTGGAGTGATAGCACAGCGGCACGGTGTTTACCTTGCATGCTGCCATCCCAAGACTGACCCAGGCTCGATCCCCGGCATCTCTTATGGTCCCCGAGCCTGCCAGGAGCGATTTCTGAGTACAGAGCCAGGAGTAACCTCTGAGCATCACTGGGTGTGGCCCCAAAACAAAACAAAACAAAAAAACAAAACAACAACAACAACAACAAAAAGTCCACACGAGCCAAAGCAGTCTACAGATTTAAGGTGATTTTTCTCCCTCTTCTTCTTTCTCTCCTTCCTCTCCTCTTCCTCCTTCTCCTGCTTTTCTTCCTCCTCTTTCCCCTCTTCTTTTTTCTTATTTTTGGAAGTAAAACTTTTCGTTTAACATTCAAGGGCAAAGACAAAGAACTCCACAGTCAGGGAGGAGCTGAGCGCAGGATAAAATTCTCAAGGCATCTCTTACCGAAATTCAATCAAAGGGCTGGGCCTGAGCGATAGCACAGCGGGGAGGGTGTTGGCCTTGCACGTGCTCAGTCTGGGCTCGATCTCTGGCAGCCTGTCTGGTCCTCTGAGCACTGCCAGGAGTAATTCCTGAGCACAGAGCCAGGAGTAACCCTCCCTGACATGCTACCGACAAGATGCAGATATGGTATTGATGTGATGCTGACAGATATGGCATGAGCCTAATTGATACTGATGTGATATTGACTCGGTACTGACAGATCTGAGATACACAATGCTGTCTGATGCTGATGTGATATCGATGTGATACTGACACAATACCGAACTATATAAAACGGATGTGGAAGAGAAATGACATTGACATATTGACATGATATTGATGTGATACTGACAGATACTGAGATGCTGCCTCACTCCAAGATGCATGATACTAATGTGATACTGAGATAAGACAGAGCTACATGAAACTGCTGTGAAAGAGACATGATATTGACATGATACTAACATGATATTGATGTGATACTGACACACTGAGATGCGTGGTAATGACATGATATTGAAGTGATAGTGATGTGTTAGTGATGAAATACTGAGTTACTGTGAAACTGATGTGGAAGAGACATGATATTGACATGATACTGACGTGATATCGATGTGATACTGACAGACGCTGAGATGCATGATACTGACATAAAATATTGATGCGATACTGACACACTGAGGTGCATGGTAATGACATGATATTGAAGTGATAGTGATGTGTTAGTGATGAAATACTGAGTTACTGTGAAACTGAAGTGGAGGAGACATGATATTGACATGATACTGACGTGAAATTGATGTGATACTGACAGACGCTGAGATGCGTGATACTGACATAAAATATTGATGTGATTCTGACACATACTGAAATACATGAAACTGATGTGAAAGACACATAAAACTGACATGATATTGATGTCAACACTGAGTTACACGAAACTGATGTGAAAGAGACATGATATTGACATGATATTGATGTGACACTGAAAAATAAAAAGATATTGCTTCACACTGAGATGTTGATACTGACACGATATTGGGTAATATTGATGTGATACTGACACGATACTGAGCTACATGTAACTGATGTGAAAGAGACAAGGGGCCTGGGAGATAGCATGGAGGTAAGGCGTTTGCCTTTCATGCAAGAGGTCATCAGTTCGAATCCCGGTGCCCCATATGGTCCCCCGTGCCTGCCAGGAGCAATTTCTGAGCATGGAGCCAGGAGTAACCCCTGAGCACTGCCGGGTGTGACCCAAAAACCAAAAAAAAAAGAAAGAGACATAATATTGGCATGATACTGACATGATATTGATGTAATACTGACAGATACTGAGCTATATGATACAGACATGATATTGACATGATACTGACAATACTGAGCTATATGAAACTGATGTGAAAGAGACATATTTGACATGATGTGATACTAACAGATACTGAGAAGCATGATATTGATGTGATACTGACAATAATGAGCTACATGTAACTGACGTGAAAGAGACATGATATTGGCGTGATACTGAGATAATATTGATGTGATACTGACAGATACTGAGAGGCATGATACCGATTCGATATTGACATGATAGTGATGCAATATTGAGTTACATGAAACTGACATGAAAGAGACATGGTATTGCCATGATACTGATGTGATACTGACACAATAATGAGCTACATGTGGCTGATATGAAAGACGCATGATGCTGACATGATACTGAGATGCACAATACTGGCTTTGGTCCTGACGCAGAGCCGACACCATACTGTTGTGATGCTCAGAGATACTGGCGCAGCACTGAGATGGTGCTGAGGGGTCTGACTTGATGCTGCTGTGATGCTGCCATGATGGAGGACTCTCACATGCCACTGGTGACACTGGTGAGATCTGGACTGTCCAGATAACCACACGCCTGTGTCTTTCTTGAGCAGAGGCGTGCGCCGCACAGCTAACCCAGCTGTCATCCTCGCTCGCCCCATTCCTGCACTGATATTCTTCCTCCACGCTTCCCCTGAGCCCCCCTTTCGAGCAATCTCACTCCACAGTTCTCATCAGAGGTTGACGCGTGTAGATTTTGGATGTGGGGGGGCTCGCATTCAACTCCCGCCATCACCCTGCTCCGAAGCCTTTCGGGCTTCTTTCCCCCTTCTCGTTTTGTATTTTGTCCCTAAAAATTGCCTTCCTTTAATCTTCTGCTATGATTTTGATGGCTTCTACCGGCTTATTATTTCCGTTTGGGGCTACATTTAAGATTCCCCAAGTCCAAGCTCACGATGAAAACGGTGTTTATTGTAGCATCCGTGTAAGTTAGGAAACGTTGATATTCTATTCCCCAGACCTTGTCCCCACTCATTACAGATGGGATTGCCTCTTTTTTTTTTTTTTTTAATGCGAGGCATCACTTTTATGGCTATTTTGAAAATTGTATTTGATTCCACTTTAAAAGCACCACCCAGACTGTTCAGCTTCGTCTCGTAATAAGCATCCTCACTCGTGCCGGTGGCGTGTGGTTGTGGGAGGGAGGAGGGAGGACACATGTGTCCAGGAGGGCTTGTTCTTGCCATGTTCTTGCCTTTGGTCTTTGGTCTGTGCTTGTCTCCAAGGGTCTTTGAGCACCGCAGGGGCTGTTTATGTGTGCAGAGATGTGTGGAGCAGGCCCAGGGGCTGCATTGTAGATGGGTGGAAACTTGGTGTGGGGAAAGGTTGAGGGTTGAGCCATTGCATGGGGGTCCTGGAAGAGAGTGCAAAGGACAGGACCTGCCAGGATCCCACCCCGATCTCCTGCTGAGCTGTGACTCTGCCTTGCACAGTGGTAGGTGATGCTTCTCAGAGTGGATTGTCTGTCAAACCTTCCTTCTTTCCACAATTGCTTCCTTCCCTCAGGCTGTCAACTGTTCCGAGCCTCTGCGACTCTGTGAGGATGGGGATGGGGCAGCTCGATCTAGAGATGGAGCCCTGGGGCACCCCAGCCGAGCCCACACTGTATACCAGGCTCCTTCCCACCCCCTTATTTCACTTTTGGCCAAATGCACTTTTTCTGCCTGTTGCTTGATGGGAAATTTTCGGGAACAGTCCCGGTGTTCTCTCTTCTCAGCAGAAGCAAATCTATTTTGTTGTTGTTGTTGTTGCTGTTTGTTTTGTTTTTGGATTTTGGGCCACTCCCGGTGATGCTCAGGGATCACTCCTGGCTATGCGCTCAGAAATTGCTCCTGGCTTGGGGGACCGTATGGGATACTAGGGATCAAACCCAGGTCCGTCCTAGGTCAGACATGTGCAAGGCAAACACCCTACTGCTGCGCCACCACTCCGGCCCCAGCAAATCTGGTTTTGCCCTTGACCCTGGCTCTGCTGAGTCTGACCCTGGCTCCTCCCTGTGGCTCTGATGGGCTTGGTGGCTTGGAAGATGAGTTGGACCTGGTGAGAGTGTGGGAGAGCGTGTCAGAGCATATCAGTGTGTCAGTGTGTGAAGTAGTGAAAGTGTACTCTTGTTTTTTTTTTGGGTCACACCCGGCAGTGCTCAGGGGTTACTCCTAGCTCCATGCTCAGAAATTATTGCTCCTGGCAGGCTCGGGGGACCATATGGGGCACCGGAATTCGAACAGATGACCTTTTGCATGAAAGGCAAATGCCTTACCTCCATGCTATCTCCCGGGCCCCGAAAGTGTACTCTTGTATGAGTGTGTGTAGCTATGAATGTGATGCTATCTCGGAGCGTGAGAGTGTTTGAGTGTGTGTGTGAGTGTACGATGGTATGAGCAAGTGTGTGTATCTACAAGTGTGCCATGACTGTGTGTGTGAATATATGTGTATATTAGTGAGAAAGTGTATGACTATAGGAGTGTGTCCCTAGGAGTATCTAGGATTGTGTGTATGTGTGATGGTACTTAGGAGCGTGCGTGTTCATAGCTGTGTAAGTATAAATGTGTGAGTGCATGTCTGAGTATATGCATGTGTAGTATGTATAAGTGTGTGGGGTGACTAACCCCAAAACCTGCCCTGTCCCCACATCTCTAGCTCTCTGATGTGAAAGAGACATGATATTGGCATAATACTGACATGAATGCTGATGTAATACTGACAGATACCGAGATGCATGATACTGACATGATATTGACATGATAGTGACAATACTGAGCTACATGAAACTGATGTGAAAGAGACATAATATTGACATGATACTGACATAATATTGATGTGATGCTGACAGATACTGAGACTCATGAGTTTGCCCCTCACTCCATGATCCCCCTGGTCCCGAGTAGGGTCTAGCTAGCCACGGGTCTTGCACATTCCATAGAAGCAAACAAAATGTTCATTTCTGACACTTGCTGGGCTAAAAAGAATCAATATGGCTCATGCACAGTATGAACAGGCTGTGGGGGGTCAGGGGCCATTAACAGCTGCTTTTGGGGGAGCGCTGAGCGAGCTTCACTTTTCAGTGCTCTGCCGACACACACACACACAGACGTGCACACACACATGCAGACACGCATGAACACAGAGCACACAATGCATGCGTACACATACACACACACAAACACACATGCACACGTTCCCCATAGCAGGTTAGGGACACCCAACCCACCCCCGAAAGCCTCCGCATCACATGCAGGAGCTGGGGCAGGCAGGGAGGACCCCACAGCCCGAACCCCCTGCCCAGAGTGCAAAGAAACCCGTCCCCACACCCACAGTGGCTCAAACCCTGCACGCATGCTCTGGGCTCTGAGTTCTCACTCCTTGGATGGCTGCTGCAGCCCTTTGCTGGATCCACACACCCGGTGGTCCAGCCTGACACTCAACAGCCGCTGAGCAGAAGAAAACACGAAATTTGCAGCCGTTTTCTTCTCTCCCCCTCTGCCCCCCCCACCCCCCGGGGCAGCCCGAGGCTCCTGTCTCCAGGCGGGCAGGTCCGATCATGAGTTGCAACCGATCATTAGATGCTTAGTAGGCTAATTATTTTGTGAATAAAATCAAACAGAATCAAGTAATGAAGCAGCAGAGAGAGGCTCAGTGGGAAGTCTGCAACTCCCTGGGATGGCGGCCAAGCTGGGGGTCTAACACCCAGCCTGGGACTCACTCGGAGCACTGGGGAGGGTCCCTCAGATCCCTTGGCTCACCCTCCTCCAACCTCCCTGCTCCACAGGCCCCCATGGGCTGCTCCGGGCTCCCCACCAGACTCGGGGTTGAGTGAGGCCAGGGGCTGGTCCTGTGCATAGGAGCTAGATCCTTCTAGAACAGCGGTCCTCAACCTACGGCCTGCGGGCCACATATTGTGTTTGTTCCCTTTTTGTTTCTTCACATCAAAACAAGATGTATGCAGTGTGCATAGGAATTTGTTCGTCATTTTTGTTTTTACTATAGTCTGGCCCTCCGATGGTCTGAGGGACAGTGAACTGGGCCCCTGTTTAAAAAGTTTGAGGACCCCTGTTCTAGAAGGAAGCAGGTCCAAGGATTGAGGCTCAATCGCCCGTGTGGTCCCTGAGTCCTGTCTGTTGCTGTGGTGTAGCAAAAAGACCATCTGAGTCCCTGGACCTCTCCTGGCCATGGGCCTGGTCTGGTGACCGCTGGGGTCCCCTCCTGCACCGCGAAGCAAACGTCACCCACTTCCCATCCCTATCCAGGGAGTGTCCCTGCCCTGTGAATGCATCAGATGCACGACTTCCCGAAGTATCCAGCTGCTCCCCTCTGCGAACCTGGGAAGGGAACCCCCAACCTGCAGGAGGAGCTGTGAGGGTTCCTGGAACTGAGCCCAGAGGAAAGGGGGGCCAAGAGGGTTCCCAGGGTCAGAGACACCAGGACACCTTCTGGAGACACTGGTCCCTAAGATGCGGAATCTGGGCTGAATGGTCCCAAGGTTGCGTTTGTGGCTCCCACATCCCACATGTGTACCAGGGTCCAGCACCATTATCTCTTTTTTTTTTGTTTGTTTGCTTGTTTTTTGTTTTTTGGGCCACTCCCGGCTGTGCTCAGGGGTTACTCCTGGCTATCTGCTAGGACATCGCCCCTGGCGTGCACGAGGGACCATATGGGGCACCGGGATTCGAACCAACCACCTTAGGTTCTGGATTGGCTGCTTGCAAGGCAAACACCGCTGTCTCTCCGGGCAGCGCCATTGTCTCATTCCTACCTCCTGTCCACCTGAGGGGATGCTGCTGAGTAGGGCTGAGAAATGGTGTCGGGATGAGGACCGTCACGGTGCCATGGAACCACTGAATCACAGGGCCATGAGCAACAGAGCCAAGGGGCCACTAAGCCACGAAGCCATGGACTTATGAAGACACAAAATCACAGGACACAGTGACACATGGGGTCATGGAACCACACAGGGTCACGAGACTGTAGGATTCCTGGGCCAACCCTAGTCAGT
>PVKC010034886.1:0-13602 GCA_004027635.1 Crocidura indochinensis
TCTCCCGGGCCCCGTGCAGCAAAGTATTTCACAGTGTGAACTTTGGAAGGGGATGGTCTGTGTTCCATACTGGCTTTGTTACTAGCTCACTGTGCAGCTATAAACAAGTTACTTAACTTCTCTGTGCTGTGCCCATTGACTATCATACATTCAGAAAAAAAATGAGATACAATTTTAGAGACAGAAGAATAGGTAAAATTGAAAGTGTAAGTTGGTTCCACCCCTTTGAAAACCTAATTTTCAATAGGACCAAATATAAATAACATGCGTATTCTATGGTCCTAAAACTTCACTCTTAGGTTTGTATTAAGTGAACTAAAATTATATATATGTATAAATGTATATATATATATGTGTGTGTGTGTGTGTAAATATATATAAATGTCAATCAGAAGTAAAGCTGCTTCTAAAATTTTTAGGACGTCAGTCCCAAGTTGGGAACAACTCAAGCTGCTCATCCTCCGGTGAATGATTAAATAATTGTGGTGAGGTACAATTATGTACTACACAAGAATAAAAATAATCACTAACGCATGTAACAATAGGGATGACTCTTACAATTTGTTTATCAAAAGGAGATAGACACAGAGGAATATTTCCTGGGCAATTCTATTGAGGTCAAGAATAGACATAACAGATAGAAATCATCTCACAATGGTAACCTCAGGCAGAATATGGACTTAAAAAGAATCTTTGAGGAATGTTAGAAATACTGCAAAGATATAAAGAGTCATTGAGCTATACACTGAAGATTAATTTATGGTACACACTTCATTGTATTTCTTATACACAGATCAAAAAAATG
This sequence comes from Crocidura indochinensis, assembly GCA_004027635.1. NCBI lineage: Eukaryota > Metazoa > Chordata > Mammalia > Eulipotyphla > Soricidae > Crocidura > Crocidura indochinensis. Next base: position 806 of record PVKC010034886.1, read on the forward strand.
GCCTTAAAGGAAATGTGCTAACCCGATGCCAGGTGCATAGTAAGTACTCTAGGAGTATTTCCTATCATAACTTACTTTTATTTTCTAGGTATCCATCCATCTCAGAGTCTATAAACATTTCTTGGGAGGAGCCTAAGTTGGCCATGAATGTAAAAAATTTACAAACACAGTCTCTATACTAAGGAGTGGAAAACTTTTTGGAGTACTAACCAGTTAGAGCCACAACAGTGGAAGTATCATCAGGGATTAAAAATTAACAATACTATCTCTGAAATCAGAAGATCTGCCTGAGATTCTTGGTTCTGCTACTTACAAGTCCTGAAAAATGTTATTTAATATCCTGACATTTCTGTTTATCTTTCATAGTCAGCTGATAATAGAACCTGCTTCATACAGCTTTTGTAAGACGCTAATAAAAAGTCAGCAATTACCACGACTATTATATTGATTCATTCTTACAATTTCACAGAACGACTGTCAATATTTTAGAGGTATCCATTCATTACAATTGAGTTCACCCTCTTCTCAGATTCGCCTTCCTCTGAAATGTTTCAGAATGTATATGTAGACATCACTTAAGAAAAGTTACATGATCTTTGATTACCTGAGTGCATAACTACAATTCACTCACAGATATGTGTGTGAAAATCTGTCAATATGGCAGTTAATCGTGATTAGCTCTGTTCTATTATCTCTTACTAGCAGAGAAAACAGGGATGCCTTACTTTGCATTGTTTTCATTGTCTCTTGATTACTGACAGATTTTTATAAGGACCTAATCATTGGAATTTTCTACATGTGTACATATTTCACAGGAGTAAGTATTGCATATGTGACTATTAAAAATATCGGTGTCACTTTCTCAGCCTTGCTGAACCACCTAAGCCTCCTCTTTGTATCTCTGACATGCTGTGTGTATGTACTTTTATCACTGCATATGTTGTTCACTAGTATCTTTATCCATTTACCAGACTGCTATCCTCACCAGATCACAAACTGCTAAACAGTAGAAGCCATGGATTGCTCATCTCCTACCCATCAGAGCTTGGAGGGATGCCTGGTACAAAGCAGACACTCAACAATTTTGTGTTGACCTACATGTCTAGAATGCTACAGGCTGCTGCTAGCCTAAATGACAGCTTTTAAAACATCAAAGCCAGCCCTTTCTTCCAGAACAAGCTGTCCCTCCCCAGGATACACAGTTGAGCAAACTGAAAATGGACTGGATTTTAGCTCCCCCTTGCCCTCTCAAATCAAGTCTCCATGTGCAGTAAACAACCTGCCCAAACATAAGTAGGTGACCATCAGATCAGTAAGACCTGTAGAGGAAACCCACATAAAAAATGCCTACAGCCTCACCATTGTAATTCTCTCATTCAGCATTACCTGCAATGTCCTCTGTAAAACTTAATCTGGATATCTTTTTAATTACATGGGGATGAAATTGTTATAATTCTAAGAGTGTCCGGAGAATCTTGGTGCAGTAAAGGTTGGCCAAACCTTCCCTTAATAAAAGAATTCTTAGACTCATCCTCCATAAGAGGGTACCTACTGAGGCAATGCAATTAGTTTAAGATTGGACTAAAAGTCTATAAGTGATATTTAAAATTCAGGGACCTAGTACCAGAGTAATTGCCTCTCCTGATTATGACCCTTCAAGGTTATTGGGACCTCTTCTAATTCTCTGCCCCATTGAATCCAGACCAAAGGCATTAAAATCCAAATCAAGACCCTGGTATTCTTCCAGCCTCGCTCTGAGAGCAATATTCCCTCTGAGATTTTCAAGGTAGAAGAGTTGTTCAATGCTGGCCCGTAGCTTGGATTTTTCCTTTCTTTTCTGTCTTTTTTTCTTTTCACACTAGATATGTTTATGAAAGCAAACAGTATATTCAGCAATAGAACCAGACCCAGCTTAATTTCTATTTAAACCTGTAAGTGCACCCCAGACACTGCACTGCAATGGCCATTCCAGACTTCAAATAGGGCAAGTGATATATGGCAGTAGCTAACACATCCTCCCTCTTAACTCCTCAGGCTTGATAATTCCCCACAGAACACTGACAACCTCACCTCACATCACCACCAAGATTTAATAGCTAAGAGCACAGTGAGGTCTTGTCTTACCAAATTTAATTACACTCACGAAAGAGACAACAGTGCATTTACTGGCCCACCATTAAATATTATCATAAGTAATTTAAACTCAACTTCGCTTGTCTAAATATATGGACAAAATACATCCTGTCATCCCAAAGCTTTAATGTTCCCTCTATAACGATGAATCATTGACAAATCCTTAGTAATTTATTCTGCCTTCCAATTCAAAGCATATCTTAAAGGAAGAAAAGTCAGAATGTGCAACACTTCTGATAGTAAACTTATCTACCTGCTAGCCAGCATAAATTAAAGAGCTATACTCTAGTGATTCAATTACACTACTGAGTAATTGAAAATACGAAATTACAAGGAGTTGAGATTCTTATGAGAATTCCAACGTCTGCATCCAGATTCCCTAGTATTTGATTTATAATTGGAATATTGGCATAATATTCTCCATTTGAGAGAAACTGCTTCCTTCCAGATAGCTCAGGAGTCAGGATGCTTAGTGATGGATGCAAACAGCCTTAGAGTTTCTCTTGCTTAACTCTTTGTTTCATACAGGAGGGAAAAAGAGACCCAAAGAACAGTCAGTTCATCAAATGCAAAGGGAGAGCTGAAAGGGAAGCCTCTGGCTCTGAGTTTAAAAGCATAGCATGAGAGCCAAATTCACAGTATCTTGAACTGGACAAAATTCAACCTCACTGATCTACAAGCCACTTAAACTTTCTATATCTTTGTTTCTTCTTCAAGATGGTAATTCCTAGAGCAATTAGATAAAGACTGCTTTCTCATTAAATGAAGTGCCTTGGTTTCTTTCTCTGTTAAGTAGAGAAGATAACTCTAAAATCAACTAGCGACAAATAGAGAACTCCCAGAATGCTGATACAACGATGTTCTCTAAAACACTTGAATAATGTTCAGGACATGGTAGAAATGTAGCAAAAAATAGCCACGACAGCCATCACCATTACCATGTCTAGCACAAGTCACTGAATCATATGATAATCTTTTACTCAAATCCTCTTAATTTCTAATCAACAGTTTTCCACAAAAAGCCTGGATATTTCTCCTCAATACCAGAATACTGTTACATTCTGTCCAAAAGTAAGGCAGGCGGTATACTGAAGTGCTTCAGTGTATTGCAAAAATTTTTGATAATTTTGAAAAGCAAATGAAGGCCTGTTCATTTTGAGGATAATATGCTTCCACCCACTATATAACAAGGCTTGGTTCATTTCCTAGGTTAGAGACCCATGAGGTAATATCTGTATCAGGTATGCTACTTCATTACATCAACCATTCTGTGCTGCTGCTAATGATACAAACACATACACAGAGCTGCTCTTTCAGTCCTGTGACAAACAGGTTATAGTTTCTTCAATTTCATACATATGTATTTTAAAACTCAGAAATGATTATTTCTGTCACTAACTTCCATTCTGTCTCCTGGACAAAGGAAACCATAGCTTCTTTTAAATCCAAAATAAGCACATGTGATCCAATGCTAATTTAGCAATAAACAGAAAATTGACTTCAAATCATCTCTCTGTCACTCTAATTGATTAAGAGTCACATGAAAATTGATAACATGATTTTCAGCAACAGAGCATTGTGGCATAAGCCCGTCGGTTCTATTGGCTTTGGATATTGACTTGCTTCCAAATAAAGCTTTTTAAGAGTACATTAGTGAGTCCACTGATAATCTTAAAAAGCAGCCTAATTACAATAATGAACTCCATACAATGAGTTAATGCAATATAGAAACTAAAAGATCTGAGTCTCTCCCTGAAATAAAAACAAAGTACTAATTCTGTTGAATACAGTACAACCAGAGTCTAATTCTCTGTGATTAAATAAATGTCTTCTTAGTTCTTTACATTCTAGCAAAATATGCTCACATGTGGTCTACCTGTCTTCAAATTTTACCAATATTTACAGTACTAATCTTAGCAGACCTAAACCTCTAATAACTGTATGGCTCAATTCAATTAGGATCCACTGTTAAGATGTAGATGACACAAATGTAAATCCAGAAATAAAACTATTGTGTAGGTTATGGATGTTGCTAAATTTGTGGAAATTAAAGAGTAAAACTTAGTTTCAGTTTACTTTGGATACAAGAGAATAGATATTAGAATTATGATAAAGCATACTAGCTAAATTTTATTGGCCTGGACATTCTACATTGTTTCTCCAGATCTTTGTTTCACTCCTCTCATTCCCTGAGCCCACAGAATTCGATGTTAGAAGACTTACTTTCCATTTCTGATTAGGTGGATATCTTGAGTCTTTAATATAGCTACAAGTCCAGGAGAAAAAATTATGTGGGGAAATTTTCCTCCAACCTGTTGGTACATGTTGGCATTTCTACACCAAGGTGAAGTATGGGTTTCTGCATGTCTTTGACTCACCAATCCTCTAGCTAGACCTGTACCAATCTGCATACAAGAACCAGACATGTACAGAACCCTTGACATGTACAGTTGTAAGGATGGCCCTGCTTCCCACTCTCACTAGCACTTGAACAAGTTTTAAACTTATTTACAGTGGTTACAAGGTTGTTCATAAGACAGTTGGTTTTATTACCACATATAAAGTTGTTTATGGTTGAGTTATAGTCATACAATGTAAAACAACTTTCACCAGTGTGCATTTCCCACCACTAATGCCCCCCCAACCCTGTCTTCCACTCAGTCTCCCTGATGATCTCCGCTTCCTATCTCTGGGACATACATCTTTCTTTTCGCTCTATCTTTATTTTCAATCTTTCTCTCTTCCTTTTTTTTTCTTTTTATACACTTTGTTTTGCAGTAGTGTACATTTTTTGCCACCAATATCCCAAGTTTTCCTCCTATTTACTCTTCCCTGCCCCCTCTCCTTTTTTTTTTGTTTGTTTGTTTGTTTGGTTTGGTTTTTGGACCACACCCGGTGACGCTCAGGGGTTACTCCTGGCTACGCACTCAGAAGTCGCTCCTGGCTTGGGGGACCATATGGGACACCGGGGAATCGAACCGCGGTCCATCCTAGGCTAGCACAGGCAAGGCAGGCACCTTACCTCCAGTGCCAAGGCCCGGTCCCTCTCTCCTTTTTTTTTAACACTGTGTTTTGCAATATTGCTAATTAAAGGGTCACCATGCATATATCACTTTATCATTTTTCAATATTCAGTTCTTGTCCAGAATGATCAGTTCTAACCATCACTGTCACTATGGACCATTCACTATCCTAAATGCATTCACCACTCTCTGTGGCAAGCTTCCTACCATGGACTTGTCCTGGTACTCACCTCTATCATCTCTGGATATTATTAACATACTATTCTTTTTTCTTATGCATCACAACTGAATGAGATTATTCTATATCTCTTATTCTCCTTCCGACTCATTTCACTCAGTGTAATAATTTCCATACACATTCATGTATAAGCAAATTTCATGACTACATTTTTCCTAACAGCTTCAGAGTATTCCATTGTAAAGATGTACCACAGTTTCTTTAGCCACTCATTTTTGCACATTTCTTCTTTTATTTTATTTTATTTTATTTGGACTTTGGATCACACCTGGTGGTGCTCAGGGGTTACTCCTGACTCTGCGCTCAGAAATTGCTCCTGGTTTGGGGGACCATATGGGACGCAGGGAGATTGAACCGCCATCAGCCCTGGGTCATCCATAGAGCCCTACCATTGTGTCATCGCTTGGGCCCCTGTACATTTCTTTTTAACAACTCCCATACCTTTGAAAATAAACTCAGGGGCCAGAGAGATCATGTAGCAGTACTGCTCTTGCCTTGTATGCCATTGATACCTGGAAACTATGGTTCCCTTGTCAGGAGTGATCTCTTAAAACAGAATTAACCCTAAGCACTGCCCGATGTGGCCTAATATAAAAACAATAAAATCTTTTCCTTAAAATCATAATCCCATTTGTGTTTGTTTCCTGCTAGAATCCTTATAGTGAAATTCACCTATCACAAACTCAGTAGTTTTTTATTAAAAGTTAAAAAAAACTTTTGATAGCCTAAATATTAATGACCTCTTTATCAAAATGCAGACATATATAAAAGTTTCTATAAAATTTTAATGAATTAACAGACATCTTAAAGCATATCCATATTCCTGAGAGTTTATCTCTATTGTGGTAAAAATTTTAACAAAAAATTAACAATGATATCCTGTCATTCATAAAGCATCCTGCTTTGTGTAAATATTGTGGAATATGAGATTACAAAAATCATCATACTTCCCTTAAACAATATGACAAAATATCGAAAGAAAAGCTATTCTTCATATTGCTCCTTTAATTTTGCTTCTTACCTTGTATTTCATATCATGAAAGGTCTTTATTCTTTTGCTTTTGAGGCCACACCCAGTGACGCTCAGGTGTTACTCCTGGCTATGAGCTCAGAAATCGCTCCTGTCTTGGGGGACCATATGAGATGCCAGGGGATAGAATGGGGTCTGTCCTATGTCAGTGCATTGCAAGGCAAATTCCCTACCTCTTGCGCCACCACTTTGGCCCCATGAAAGGTGTTGCTTTTTTTTAATCTATCAAATAGACCCACAGAATGTTTTTCCACTGGCCATGATTTACCCACTTGTTTTTAAAGTTTATTATTCATCACTTCAAGTGCCATCTGGAGTACTGATGAATAGATGTTTTGACAATTCTGATATTTCTAGATATTTATGATATTTCTAGATATTTTAGAGATATCTGATTCTATAATTCTCTGATAGAGAGCAGTTTATCAAATCCACATAGGATTCAATACCCTAATCTCCAAAGATGCCAAGATGCATTCATCTGCTTTTTAAAAATTTTTAACAGAGGTGATTTCATAACCATGAAAATGTAGCCGCCAAGCTACTTTATTAGAAATTATGCATGTGTGATGATAAAAAAATAAATTCCAAATACTTAGACCCAATCTCCTTGCAGATATATATGCTTTCCAATGACCCAGGATTCACATATTTCTATAGAAAAAAAGCAAACTGAAGTCGCTCACTCCAGTGGACTTGAATATCTTAAGGTCTCTATCAGTGGCTATTAAAATTTAAAGTAAACTGCATCATCCTTGACTCCAAATATATATTCTTCTTACATTCCTTAAGCTACTGACACCTTAAGTTATTCTGTGTGGTTCAGAGGGAAACAAAGGAACCAAAGCAATAGACACAAAACTATATAAATGTCAACTGAAAACCATGTGGGAAAATAAAAAAAAATAAAAAGCTTAGTTGATGTTTTCCTTCCAATGTCAGTCATCTTAATGACCTGCATTTAAAAGTCACTTTTTAAAAATAAACTTGTTTAAATATCATGATACAGTGTATATAAACTTGAATGCATCCTCTGGGCATATAAATAATTCTTTTTTTAGTCCTCAAATAAGATTAGCATAAAAGTTACCTTTGGTGTCTATATTCTGAAAGACTACCTGGATAGATAAACTCCATAATTCACAGTGTATTCATTGTGGCACAACTCTCTTTATATTCCCCATTATTTTCTTTATTAATAAATATCTCCTTGGCTTCATGGGGGACTATCTTTCTCCCTAGATATCTACAGAATGAGAAGGGTGGATCAATGTTGTTTCTGTGCCTCATGAGTTCCTGATCTTCTGTGAAGTTACCAGTCTTAAAGGGCAACTGTCTAGGGTAAGCAAGCTGTGAAGTCGACCATTTCTTTTTTATCCCATGCCAACCTTTCCTACAAAATTGAGAGATGGTTCATGTTTCATTAGAAAGAATAAACATATAACTCAATTCCAAAGTCCAAAGAGGACTTCTCCTCTTGTGGTCTCTCAACTCACTGAAGGTCACTACTCCCCAGTGCCATCAACACAGCTTTCAAATTAATCTGCCTGAAATTCTAAATATGATCATCCTCTACCTCCCAACTCATTCTGTTCCAAACACTTTCAAAATTCTTTCTGTTCTACTGAAAAGCAAAATCCTTTTAAGTCTACAATCTGTTTGGGTTTTTTTGTGTGTTTTTTTGGGGGGTCACACCCGGCAGTGCTCAGGGGTTACTCCTGGCTCCATGCTCAGAAATTGCTCCTGGCAGGCACGGGGAACCATATGGGGCACCGGGATTCGAACCGATGACCTTTTGCATGAAAGGCAAACGCCTTACCTCCATGCTATCTCCCGGGCCCCCAATACTACAATCTGGGATACAAAATCCTTAATAACCTAGAACTGACTTGCTTCTGAATTCCATTCTCCAGTTTGATATTACTGTGGATTACAAATGAATTAAATTGCCATTATCTAAGACTACAATGTACTTTATGATCATACCTGACTCATTTTCCCCCTCCTTCAACATAGAATGTCTTTTCTAAGGCTATTCAAATGCTACCTCATCGATAACAAGGCATAACATTTTTTCCCTGTACCTCTTGCCCACAACTAAGCAACTCAATCTCTGCTTGGTGATAGTTTTCCTATCTGCAATATAACAATCAGTTTACCTCTTCATAAAATGGACTGATGTGGTAAGTAAAATTTAAAATGAAATATGTGAAATATTAGACTGAAGTGATAAGACAGTAGGTATGGCACAAAATAACTTGGTTTTGATCCTTGGCACTGCATATGGTCCTCTGAACCCCACCAGGAGGGTTCTCTAAACACAATGATAGGAAAAGCTTCTGAATACCACTGGGTATTACTCAACTACCAATCCCTTCCCCTATACACATAAAGAACATAAAAATTTGAATTAGGTAAGGTCAGAGAATATATAGATGGTAAGACACATGTTTTGCCTGCTGCCAAGTCAAGTTCAATCCCTAGCACCCTACCATTTATGACCCATGATCTAGAGCCAGGAGTAAACCCTGAGCTCATCTAGGTATAGCCAAAAATGAAAAAAAAAATGAGCGGTACTTTTTGCTCTTATATCTTCTATAGCAGTACCTTTTAATAATTTTGGGAGAAAGAATGTAGGCATATGAAAGTTTAAAAACATCTAAACTCAAGTTTAGAATAAAAACAACAAACACTCAACAATTTCAGATTTTGAGTGCTGCATCAAGGTAGAATTAGTTGGCCTGTTAATACCTTAAGTATATGCTGACTCTCAGTTAAAAATAAATGTATAAAGTTGGGGCCGGAGCAGTGGCACAGCAGTAGGGCATTTGCTTTGCATGTGGCTGACCTAGGATAGACCATAATCTGATTCTCTGGCATCCCATATGGACCCACAATCCTTGAGCGATTTCTGAGTGCAGAACCAAAAGTAACCCCTGAGTGTCACCAGGTGCGTCCCCCACCACCAAAAAGCAAAAATAAATAAATAGATGTAAAGTTGAGTCACTGCACTATCAGCAAATAAATTCTAAGAGATCTTAACTCCAAGGCCTTGACTGTAGCTTGTAAGTAAGATGGTGGTTTCATATAACAAAAATCCTGTGGACTTTATCTAAAGAACTGAGTCTGTCTTTGTGTAAGACTTATCCTTTCCTCCTGCTTTCTTGCACACACTTACACCAGAAGCACTTATCATCTTAGTCTGTGACTTCTAACAAAGTATCTTAAAACAAACAAAAAATAATAGCCTGGAAAAAAAAAAAGGAACACAACCTTGAGAGACAGATTCTAATCTGACTTGTACTGTGATGAGTATCTTAAAAGAACCATTTTTGATGCCTGAAGCACAGTCAAAAGTATTAGGAAATACCATCTCATTTGTCAAAATCATGGCAGTCTCACAGAAACCTTTTGTAGATTGGTGGGAGAGAAGCTTTTGTTTTCTAAGGAAAGCACACCTCTTGACTATATACCAAGCATTAGACGTTTCATCTTGTCAAAAGATTACCTTTAATGTTGAAGATGGAGTGGAAAATCAGGAATGAGGCATGCTCAACAGTTCTGGTGCATTTTAGGCACCCGAAACTTTTAGCTTGCCTGTATCCTATAAAATACACTACAACTCAAAATGATGTACTGTGACACAGAGTTCCACATGCACACAGGGCACCCAGTTAAAGTGGTCATTAGAAAACACACTTTGCCCTTGCAGCTGGAAAGTCACTTGGACAACCTCAAGAAAATATTTTAAGTGAATATGAGTTGCAAAACTCCTGCGCACAGCTCCCATGACAACCCCAAACCACTCTTAATCTGCACTCATCTTTTGCATTTCTGAGTGGTGCTCATGAAGAGGAAAAGATGAGTGCTTCCGAGATAGGCAAGTATTTTAAACCCTACTGAACATAGAAGTCCTCGGGGGAACTACCCACAACCTTCAGGGTCACTGCTTCCTAATTTCCCTGGATGGTACCTGATGAGTCAGCAAGAGTCCACATCCAACTTCCTGCATGGAAGGAATCACCCTAGTTCCAGGAATGAAGCCAGAGGACCTCGATACTACTCACTAGTTATGAGAACTGGGCCTAGCAACCATTACTTGGTCAAGTCATCGCTGTTTCTCTACTGTGATAATAATGTGCTTCAGAGAATGAGAGCATAAAAAAAGGTTTCAAAATTGTAGCAGTGCAATAGTTTAGCATTACTGTTTGACTTAAATGCTGAATAAAGCTAGGTCAGTCCTTTCTGACAAATCCTCTCCTTGCATCAGATGTCACTATGATCTCTAATGCATTAGGGTTAACATTAAAATGACATCAAGTAGGTGTCAAAAGGCAAAAAGGACCAAAACCCAGGCTGAGAGAGGTAAACTTCCATCAAGAACAGCAAAGTGCTTTGCAGGAAGTCCTTTTCAGACAACAAATTAATCAGTATCTAGTCACCCTAAGGCCTATCCTAGGTCATTTGAAAGGCTCATATTTTGTCCAGAAATTCTATTCATGAAGACCACACACTAAGATGCTATGCCATATCCTAAGCTAAATGTCACTCTTAATCTTACAGAGCAAAATGTTAATAATATCATTCCATGAAGGTAACACACATACTAAAATGTTTTCTTTCTAACTCTTCAGACTTTACACTTCACTTCCCTCCTTTTCCAGTTCATTGCCATTGAACTCGGTGAGTAAATGGGCAAATATATATCTTGAGACTATACAAAGCATGTCTTTTGATGTTCTCAAGTTCCAAAATGAATGTCACTCGTGTTATAACCTCTCAGGTGCTTAGAAGTATTAGCAATTTCCCTTTTCCTTTGCTATTTTTTTTCTCTAGGCTATCTATGCTATATTACTTCAATCTCTCTTCCTACAGTAAGTCATGCCCTCTAATCCATTTATCATTCTCTTCATCCTTGCTTGCAGTATTTCTTTTTGATGTTGTTTAAGAGCAAAATGATACTGTAACAAATACACATATACACACAGGCATACACTCTACAATCTCAGGCATTCTAAGATATTTTCATCAGCATCTTTCACTTGACATAATTTAAACTCTTTCTCTCTCTCTCTCTCTCTCTCTCTCTGCTTTTCTCTCTCTGCTTTTTACAGAACAATTGTCTCCTTGACTTGGATTTCTCTTTCTCATTTTTCCCAATTATTTCTAGTAGTTATAAGAGAGAAACTTTGATCTGTTATTCCATGCATGAGTAAGCACACTTTATGGTTCATTCTTTTTCAACTTAAGAATGTTAAAGACTGGTAGATATAAGTACATACCACTGGATTCTTACAGTATCCTGTGAAAACAAGGGTTCAGACACAGTTCAAGCCTGTCCTCTATTGATGAAAATGTATCACAACCCAAATGGTGCCTGTGAGAGCACTGTTTACACCCAACCTAAGCCTAGAAAATTTAGAAAGGAGAGATAAAAGTGCCCATAGCTATTCACATGCTATTTGGTAATGTTCCCCAAAGCTGTCCATAGACCTGCTTTTTTTTCCCAGTCCAATATGCACACTCCCAAGTGCAGACACTGTGTTCTAACATTCAGTCCACCGATTTGACAACGAAATTCAAACCAATATAACTAAGTTAAATTATTCTAACCTTTAATCAACATGTGGCATTGTGTACTTTCCAGATATTGTATGGATATGGTATTCTCTGTTATGCATTTATTATGTGAGAAATGTTCAATTATCCATAGCCTTGATACATGGACTAATGTTTTTCAAACTCTTTAAATACTTCCACACCCAAGAAAAATTTGAATGTGAATATATCCTCTTCCTATGAGTTTCTGAGTCACACTATATGTTAGAGATACACATATAAGCATATGCATAAATGTACAGTGATACTCAGCAAGACTGTCTCATGAGAGGTTTGTATAAAATTTAGACGTAGATTCTAAAGTGAAGCCATGTTGGTTTCACTTTACCAATCAAAAACAGCCCTTCCAACCTACTGAGAAGGGGACAAGCACAGAAACACTTGAAACCAATAGCATGAGGACTATCCATAAATTTGATTTATTTGAATTCTAGTTCATTAGCATACTTCATCAACGGCTCACTGTGCACAATTACACATTTTCATGATTTCTCATAGCCATTCTTGTGATTTTTTTCTCCTGAAGACATTTTTCATGAATTACTGCCTTGTTAGATCTTTGAGAAACTTTGCAAGAGGTAATATCATCTCCCCGAGGACTAGAATATTCCTTTATTTGGTTTCTATGCAGTTTTCTAACTCTTCCAAAAAAAAAAAAAAAAAGAACCTCAATGCTGGCTTCTCTAATCTTCTCCTCTCTGTAACTTAGTTAAAGGGGCAGGAAAAGTAATTACTAATTAATTCCCTCACATCA
>PVKC010034887.1:0-13614 GCA_004027635.1 Crocidura indochinensis
CTCGCTTTGCAAGCCTATTTTGGTTGATCCCCAGCATCCTATACAGTCCCACAGCCTGCCAGGAGTGATTCCCAAATACAGAACTACGACTGGCCCAAGAGCACTGCCAAGTGTGGCTCAATGATACCCCCCCCCCCAAAAAAAAGGGCAGATGGGGAGCATGAATGACAGCACAGTAGTAGGGTATTTGCCTTGCACGCACCAAAAAAGGACCAAACTGGTTTGGATTTCCAGTATCCCATACGGTTCCCCGAGCCTGCCAGAAGTAACCACTGAATGCCTCTGGGTATTGCCCCAAAACATCAACAACAAAAAGGGCAGGAGGGTCCTCCCAGTCATTGGTCCTCATCTATGACACAAACCCTGCCTTGATCCATACACACTTTGGTCCTTCATCAATCCTGTGGGCTGAAGGTATTGTAGATGTACAGCTATGTAGTTTCCCTACCCCCAGCAGAAGCTCCCTTCCATCCTCGGAACACCATGTCAAAGGGACTGGCTACTAAATCACCCCACATGTGTCTAAACTTGGGAGCCCTTGCTGGAAACTGTCCTAGGGGATTTCTGTCACTTAGGCCTTCCCATAGGAAGCAGCACAGAGCCAGGAGGCCCGCGTCTGCCTAGTGGATGTTTCTCTCAGGAATGCACACCAGCCCTGACCTCAGACCTTCACATTTAGCACTACTGCAGCCCAGCCATCCATCTGCTGGTCCTTCCTCCAGGGCACACAGGCAGGGCAAGGCTGAGTCACAGGCCCACTGCACCCTCTGTCCTAAGGCATAAAGATGGCAGGAGGTGATAGGGTCAGCCCTGTCCCTCTGACTCAACTCATCATGCCAACATGACTGGGTGGAGCTGACCAAAGAGGGCAGTTAGTGAGAGCATCGTCCTCCTCCAATAACTGGGAGCCTCACCCCCACACCCCAACCTTTTAGGAGTGAGATGACTAGAGCCACTAGGTACCTTCACTGCCTGTGGCCTACACTTCTCCCCACTTCATTTCTAGGAATCTTAGTTTAATTATGACAGGGATGAAGAAGATCTGCCTGGTGGAAGATTTTTAGAGGATTAAATGACCCTGGTTCAGAGCTATGTGTTCCACTTGTCAGGTCCTGGGCCTGAAGGCCACACAAACACAGTCATATTCCTGTCCTCAGGTGCCACAGTCCTTATAATGACTTTGTAGGAAGCAGTGTCATCTATTACCCAGACTTTCCAGATTGGGCCCAGCAAGATTACACTTCGGGTCCTTTCTGCTGAGCAGGAGTCTCGCCTTCCCAAAGGGTCTTCTGCCATCTCTAACTGCCCCCAGGCAGCACCACCCTGCCCTCAAGCACATGCAGCTTGGAAGAGGAACCCAGATGAAGTCCCTAAGTCCCAGCAATGGGTATCTGGAAGAGCCACTGAGGGAGGTTTGGTTAGGAGACGATCAGGAGACAAGACCCCATGATAGGACTGAAGGGAAGAAATCCCCTTCTCTTTATCCTCACCACACTATGATGAAGGGCCACAGGCACATGGCCAGAAGGTGCAGGGCCTGAGTGTGCCAGCACCCTGTGGAACTGAGAATAATGATCGCCTGCAGTACAGGCGCCAGGCCTGCTGAGCGAGTTTTCATAAATCAGCTCGGGCTGACTGTGACACATACAAAAATCACATGCTCTAAGGACTCGGTCCCATGGTGTAATGGTTAGCACTCTGGACTTTGAATCCAGCGATCCGAGTTCAAATCTCGGTGGGACCTACTATTATTTTTAAAATCAGAGAAGGCAGTGAGAGCTGCTGCATTTCTATACTTTGGTCCATATGCCCCCCAAATTCTGGTAAAAACAAAAATTCTGGGGCTGGAGAGATAGCACAGTGGCATTTGCCTTGCAAGCAGCCGACCCAGGACCTAAGGTGGTTGGTTCGAATCCCAGCATCCTATATGCCGCCCCCACCCCTGCCTGCCAGGAACTATTTCTGAGTAGATAGCCAGGAGTAACCCCTAAGTAACCCCTGAGCACCGCCTGGTGTGGCCCCAAAACAAACAAACAAAGAAAAAAAAAAAACAAAAAGAAAATCTGGGAGCAGGGGCTAAGAGCTGAGATGTTTAAATAAACAAATCAGCAAGGCCCTACCAGGTGATACAGCATCTCCAAAGATGGCTCCAATGATGGCTTCTTGCTGACTGCACTCTTGCACCCTTAGTGGGACTCTTGTTTCCAGTCACCTACTGAACAGAGGAGCCACTGACAACCCCACTGCCATGATTTCTCTGAGCCTCGAGGTCAGGTGAGGAGGGGTGAGAGAGAAATAAGGGTCATGCCCTTAGGGCTAAGGCACAACTTCTGGCCCTGGCTTTCCTCCAAGTGTAGGTTCTAGTCCCAGGAGAAGGAAGATGCAGCCCCAATCTCTACTCCTGGGACCCCAGGTGGGTTAGCCTGTCTGACCACATGGCTCAGAGAGATCCTGGCCATGGCGTTGTCAATGGCTCCTCTATTCAGTAGGTGGCTGGAAACAAGAGTCCCAATAAGGGTGCAGGAGTGCAATCAGCAAAAAGCCAAGGTAAATGCCAGATGCTTGCTCACTCATGCCAGCCACGAAGCAAAGAAGAGGCCATGAGAAATAGAGACTTAATAGGCAGCTCACTGAGTCACCCAGTGAGAAGCATCAGGATAGAGAAAGACACAAAACAACTCCTATCATTAGGCAGAAGTGCCCCAAGCAGCAGGTTCCAGTTCTGCCACTTCTTGGAAAAATAAAGACAGAGAGGAGGGAAGCAAAAAGCACCTGGACAGGAGGAGACAAAGCCACGCTCCACTGATATGTTTTTATGAAGGGTCAAGGAAAGGAAGGCTCAAAGAAGCAGCTGTGGTCTTGCCTCCATGGGTTCAGTCTTCCGCCTTCGTCCTGCCACTTCTTCCTTCAATCTCTTAGTGGGGACTTGGAAGCAGAGCTAACACATCAGGAAGTGGACAGTCTTTGAGACCGTGTCTAGCACACAGGCCAGGCACACGTCCATTCCACAGCTGAGCCAACTGGGACTTAGATCTGAGTAACATTGTAAAAATGGAAGTTTTAACAGTGTAAACCCCCATTTGTTAGTGCTGGGGATATCCACTGCCAGGACGTCATCCCAGTACTGGGTACCTCCTACTCTAAGTGACCCTGAAACACTTTGCCAATATGGTTGGTCTCTTTATTTCTTTAAGCTTCAACACAAAAAAGCCACCACATCCTCCTCTGCCTGACCTCACTAACGTGACTGTTTTCAGCCCCGGTCAGTCCATCTGCCTGTGTTCCACCAGGATTTTGTGGATCCCAGGCAGAGTACAACTCTAGGAGCCAGAGAGATTGTAAAGAAGCAGGGCATTTATTTTGTACACAGCCAGCTTAGCTTCGATCCCCAGTACCCCATTATGTTCCCCTAAACAATACCAGGAGTGGTCCCTGAGCACAGTGATCAGTCTAGCCCCCAAACAAAAACAAAACAGAGAATGGCTCATGAGGAGACTGACCCTTAAAAAACAAAATTTCCCAATGGAGGGGACCATTTGCCTCAGTTCTGAAGTGAAGAAAGCAGGTAGCAGAGATATAGAGTTGAAGCACAGACTCCAGGCACATGGGAACCCTCACCTCCTGCTCCCCTATTTCCCCTGCAGCAAACTGTGAAGTAGAAAGGTGGGAATACTTGCTTATCTCTCCAGGAAATGTGCCTGCCAGCAGAACATGGCAGCAGGACCCCATGGTCCTCACACTTCCATGGGAAGTTAATAAAAGGACATCATTTGCTGGCCACAGCTCAGTGTCAGAACAAAGCCACCTAGAGCTTCCCTCTGCCCTCTGCCATTCTTAGGGAGCACAGGTCTTGAATAGTGAGAATTGCTGGAAAGAATGAGGAGATTGGAGAGGCTGGGACTATTGGTGTGACTTAGGGCTCATAGCAGGGCCCAGCCCAGCTGCGCAGGAGGGAAAGGGGGTGAGCAGCTACCCCCTTTGGGAGTGTTGCAACACTCCCAATATTCTGACCATTAATATTGCCTCCCTTTTCTTTGCCTGGAGAGGGAAAGATAGAGGTGTACCTACTTCTAGCTGGAGAATCAGGGAATCAGGGGACCTTCCCAAAGCTGAAGACATCAACAGCCACCTGTCACTGGGGAACACTGCTTGCAGAGGAAGAGGACCAGGTCATCTCTTGCCCTCATCTCCTCCTGGCCTATCTATTCAGTGGGTGTCACTCAAGTTCCCCCAATTTCAGTGCTGGCAGAGATGTGGGGAGAAAGGAACTCTTCTTCACTGCTGGTAGGAATAGTCTGTCCAGGCTTTATGGAAAACATTATGGAGACTCCTCAAAAAAAACTGGAAATTGAGCTCCCATATGATCCAGCTATACCACTCCTAGGGATGCATCCTCAGAGCACAAAAACACAATACAAACATGCCTTCTGCACACCTATATTCACTGCAGTGCTATTTACAATAGCCATAATCTAGAAACAATGCAGATGCCTGACAACAGATGAGTGGCTAAAGAAACTGTGATACATATACACAATGGAATATTATGCAGCCGTCAGGAAAAATTAAGTCATGAAATTCTCCTATACATGGATGGACATGGAAACTAGAGTGAAATAAGCCACAAGAAGAGAAACAGACACAGAATAATCTCACTCATCTGTGGGATTTAAGAAAAATAAAAGACATCATCCAAAGACAGTAGAGATGAGGGTTGGAAGTACTGGCCTATGTTATGAAGCTTACCACCAACAGAAATAACTACACTGACAACTATCATGACAATGGTAGTAAGTGAGAGAAATAGAATGCCCGTCTCGAATAAAGGCGGGGCAGGGGAGGATGAAGGTGATGGGGCATTGGTGACTATAATGTTGCACTGGTGAAGGAGGGTATTCTTTGTGTTCTTTTTTTATAACTGAAACCCAACTACAAACATGTTTGTAATCATGTTGCTTAAATATATTCTAAAAAAATAAAACCATAAAAAAAAGAATATCTCTGACTTTTTAGGGTCATGAAAGCTCAGTAGTCATTCCTTTCTCCCTTTGGAAAGTTGACCATTTGGAAAAGAAGGCATGCGGATGGGCAGGGGGGCAACAGGGGAAGCCCCTTTCACTATACCAGAGTTCATAGACCAACTCAAGATCAATGTCTGCCACAGGAATAGCTGGGCATGGAGGCACAAGTTGGGCATCTGCCTGTCATCAAGCTGCCTGTTACTGTGCTCAGAGAGAAAGTGTACAATGAAGGTATGTGGAGCCATACCCATGACCTTCCAGAGATCATCAGGCCTTATCCTGGTTCCTCACAGTCTAGGTACACAAGCAATCACCTCTCCTGGAGCACAATGAGGTTAACAGAGCTAGACATGAGAGGGGAAGCAGATTCAAATTCTTGTCCTGTGGCCACTTGGCGATAACCCACTTCCTTCTCAGACACCCTGAGGCCTCCAGGGCAGGTCAGCAGGGAAGGTGGCGCATGACCATGAGGCTACCACAAGGGTCAGTTAGGCTGGCAAAACAGAGCAAGAGCTGGAACCCGTGCTCTGTGTATGGAGAAATGTGGGGGCAAGGGGGAAGGCCTGTCTTTTGGGATCTTGGCCATTTTCACTTCTCAAATGTGCACAGTATCTCCTCCTTCCCTCTCTTCCCTTCACTTCCCCTAATTTCTTAACTCCTGCACTGATTGTTCCATGAAAGAACAAGCAAGTGGGTCTCGGTAAAACAGTTCTCCTACCGTCAGACTCTGTAGTAAGACTCAGAGATGGCAAAAAGGGGGGGGGGTGTCAGGGGATTAAAAGAAGAGGAAAGAGGGACCTAATCCCCACCCCCTGCAATGGAACAAAATAGGTGGTCAAGAGACCCACACAGGGGATGGAAAGATAGTACAGTCAGTAAGGTATTTGCTTTATATGAGGCTGACCCAGATTTGATTCCCAGCATCCCTTATTGTTCCCCAAAACCATCAGGAATGATCCTTGAGGGCAGACCCATGCATGAGTAAGCCTGAGTAAAGCCAGGTATGCCCAAAAATATCTCACCAAAGAGTGGAGAGAGGAGAGAGGAAAGAAAGACAGGAGAGAGAGAGAGGAGAGAAGAGATAGAAAGAGGGGAGAGAGAGAGAGGGAGAGAGAGAGAGAAAGAGAGAGAGAGAGAGAAAGAGAGAGACCGAGACTAATCCCTGTATACAAGGAATAAGATTTAACTGATTAGTGTGAGAGAAACCCCAAAACTAAGCTCTTTCCTATGTCAAGCTGCACCATGCAGTCCAATGAGGAGCAGAAAGAGAGCCCCATCCTCTTGCTCAGGTGGGAGCTGGGCAAGCCCAGACCACCTGGGCCATGCTCACCTCTCCCTTCTTCACAGTCATGGACTGCCGGCGGGGGGTGATCTCCTCATTGATGCTGGATAGAAAGTTCTGTGAGATCCGGAGGGCATCCTGCAGCAGAGGGTGGTCAGGGTGGCTGGAGGGAGTGTGCTTCAGCAAGTCCTGCATCAGACCGGGATGGGAGACTTGAGTGAGTACTCAGATGGCCTTGTGTGGGCCTTCCATGGGTCCAGCAGGTCCCACACACTCGTGAGCCCTTGCTGTGTGCATGCTGCCAAGGGGTGAGGGGTTCCCATTCTAATGCAAGGATTCTCCACCTTGGCATTGGTAACATTCTGATTAGAGGGGGTCTGTCCTGTGAACTGGAGCAGGACTGTCTTGCCATCCGCTGCACACCCTCTCCTGCAACAACCCAAACTCTCCTCTAGGGGGCAGATTTGGTTTAGGTCTAGGAGCATTGATCTGTGCAAGATCAGAAGTCAGACCTTCTTAGCTCTTACTTCCTTGGAGGAAGAAAGCTGTTTAGGAATCCTGCTCCAAGAGAAATGCACAATTTGTACACAAGGGCAGCAGTAACCAGAAACAAAACCCTCTTAACTCTCAAATCCTGTCTGCAAAGAGAACTTGGGCAGGATAAATATGCTTAGAGAAAGCCTCTGAGGTCAGTGGTCACACAGTTCCTGGGGCAATTCTACAGGTCTGGGCTAAACACAAGTGCACAGAAAAGTCTACAGTAGTAGACCACCGGCTATGTCACACTCCCTTTGCGCAGTGACAGTTTAACAGAGGACGACAGATATGAATGCTCCACCTGAGGGTACACCTCTCAAGAAAGACTGAGGCAGAACTGTTTGGATCCAAGTGCAATAACCTTGATATAAAGGGTAAAAAAAGAAATGTGTGAATCATGCACAGTTTAACAAACCCTGTGTGTTTTCAAAAGAAGTTCTAGATCTATATTGGAGCATGCATCAAGAATCTTGTGGTGGTGGGTTTCTTTGTGGGGAGGAAGCGGAAAAGAAAATCAAGCCTTTAAACTTAGTGACAATTAAAAAAAAATAGACACGTGCAACCTGCTCTAAATATATACGGATAGGGCTGCTGAGCAAGAAGACTGGACACTTTTTTTGTTTTCTTCTTGGGCTTCTCAGCATAAAGACTCCTCACTGCATCCCCACACCCAGGCTCGGAAGCAGGGGTTAGAAATAGTCCTGAGACTCAGTGTCTATGTTTCCACACCTTGGAAGCTGAGCTTACATACCTCATGACACCTTTTGCAGTGAGGCAGGACTGCAAGCTGCCCCCTTTTCCCAGCATGTGCCATGAAAGTACACTGGAGGGAGATACCTGCAGAGCCCACTATGTTCCCTTGCACTAAGACCTCATTTCTGCATCAAGAAAGGACCGAACTTAAAGGCATCATGTCAGACACAAGAGAGAAGCCAAGAACCCGTGGGGGAAAGGGTGATGTTGGGGGCGGGTTGAGTGTTTTGATCACCACGGGAGGCAGCGGCAAAGCCCCGGGGCCACTGAGGACAAAGTGACTCACGTGTAGGACCAGTGTGCTGCGAGTCACCCGGTCCACGGGCTTGTAGAGCAGGGCTGTGGGGAGAGAGAGGCCAGGTGAGCCATGCCACAGGCCAACAAAGCAGCCATCTGCCTGCCCCCTGCCGTAACACACACCCCCCACAAGTCCCACAAGGCTGTGTCCTTGGTCACAAGGGCAGACTCAGCACTAGGACTAAAACTCAAAGCACAGGAAAAGGCTGGACCTGAAAGATTTTAGACTATGACATCAAATAAATGCTTAGTCCAGAGCATCTCATGAGAATTGGAGCCTACTGGGCTGTAAACCATCACTAAATGGTCTTCTCCTATCTGGGATGGAGAGTTCACTTCAGTCCTGGTGAAAATATATTGGAGTTTAACACTGGTAAGGGACCTTCTCTCCAGCCCCGAGAAAGCCCTGAGAGCAGGACAACACCCCTCCCTGGACAGTGATGGCAGAAGCTGCACAGCCCCCAGATTTATAGGCATCTGGCAGCAAAGAGCTCGGCTAGTGAGCTCAGACACATCAGGAGTGAGTTGGCTTAAATACATGTTCTGACAGGTCAGGAGTTTTCCCATGTGCACTGTAATCCCCATCTTCCTTTCAAGGAAAGTGAGGCTTGGAGCATAGAGAAACCAAATCCGCTTGTATCTACCCATGCTGACATCTGGAAGAGGGAAATAGTCTTTCATCTCATCTCACTTTCTGTTCTGTTCAGGATGAGGGGGTTGAACCAACAGGCCTAGGAGCCAGACAATTCTGGCTTCCATCTCCTGACCCTCACGTAATACCTGTTTCCAGGTTTAGTTTTATTCTAGATCAGTTCTTTCATCTGAAATAAAGAAAAATAAATCTTTCTTATAGGGACCTTGACAAAAACATTATAGTAATCTGAAGTGCCTGACAATGGACATTGGTGCCCATTTGCTACTATCTACCGAGGTTGCTCCTAATGGTGGAAAGCAGGTTTTAATCATGTCCTTCCAGTCCTGCCAAGCCCCTACTCTCTTTACTAGAAGTTCTGGAATAGCAATGGTATCAGAAAGTGACCTAACTGGGTAGTAAGTTTGCTTTTCCTAAAAAGCCTGGCAATGGCCACCCAGATAAAAGCATAAAGAAGTGTCAGCATGGAGAAATCACCTTCCAAAGAGTTCTTGGTTGTTTGGTCCTTGGCATCTTTGTTGCTTCTCGCTCTCAGGTTCTGCAAAAAAAGAAGTAGGTTTTTACAAGGACAACTGAACCTGCTTTGATGTGGCAGAAAAGTTTCAGACAAACACTACCAGCAGAAAACTTGTCCATCTTTCACTACTAAGAACCTGTGATGGAAAAAATCTCAGGGATCCATCTGGGCCACAGGATGAAAACTAAAACAATTTGAGCCCACGGCTTGGCCTATATGCACAGGTTCACCTGGGATAATTTTTCAGCCTCAGCACCACTAACATTTGGGGTTAAAAATTCCTGCTTTAGGGGCCCGGGAGATAGCATGGAGGTAAGGTGTTTGCCTTTCATGCAAAAGGTCATCAGTTCGAATCCCGGTGCCTGCCAGGAGCTATTTCTGAGCATGGAGCCAGGAGTAAGCCCTGAGCACTGCAGGGTGTGACCCAAAAACAAACAAACAAACAAACAAACAAAAAACCAACAAAAAAAATCCTGCTTTAGGGGCCGGAGCCATAGCATAGCAGTAGGGTATTTGCCTTGCACACGGCTGATCCAGGACAGAATTCAATTTGATCCCCGGAGCCCCATATGGTTCACTGAGCCAGGAGCAATTTTTGAATACATAGCCAGGAGTAACCCCCGAGTGTCACTGGATGTGGCCCCAAAAAACAAACGACAAAAAAAGAAAATTACTGTTTCATGATAGTGTACCCTGTGTACCCCTGGGATTTTGAGCAGATTCCCTGTCCTGTGCTCATATATTCAGTAGCAACCCTTCCCCCCTTCCGCCTACTATGACAATCAAAAATGTCCAATATACTTTTACTTGGTGGCACATAATTATCCCTTGCCTGATAACTTTTGACATGGAGACTCCAACAAACCATACAGTCTTTCCCATAGAAAGAAACTGCTTCCTTGGAGCAACTAGACAGCATGCAGTAGAAGACCACAGATGTTTGGAGATGACTTGGGCAGGCCCACCATACCTGAGACCCCTTAAGTTCTACTTCCTTCCCACTTTGCAAATGCAATTGTTGAAAACTAGGCATTTAGATTTTCAGGTCAGACTAATTTCTGAATGGGTAAAGTCACAAATCAACACAAACTATGTCAGACATCACTGAGTTCCAAATACAAAGGGAACCAAGAATGAAAGATCTATGTGAGGCTGAGATTATAGAACAGATCCCATTGCTAGGCTTCTGAAGAAAAAACAGCAGAGACAGCAAGGGGCTCTAGTTAACTTCTAGTTCATGCTGCAAGAAACTTATGATTTAAAACGATGGGGTTTGGTTTGCTCTTTCAGGCTCATGTTCTCTTTTGGGCACCTATCTCATTCTTTATTTTGCTACCCTGAAGAAATCTGTGTTTTTGAACATGAATTTCCTTTTCCTTTTTCCCTCCCTTATATTTTATTTGGTTTGAGTCTATACCTGATAGTGCTTGGGAGGCCATATGGGATACAGAGGATCAAATCTGGGAGGGCTGCTTTCAAGGCAAGTGCCCTAAGCTGTACTATCACTCCATTACCCCACCCTCCATATCTAAGTAAATTTCGTTTTAATAAACTCTCTAGTGTAAATAAATTAAAAGAAAGAAAATATTGTCTTTTATGTTCATGGTACACTTTGTGGCCTTTTCTGAGATGAAAGTCCCTCACAGTGATAATCTTCTTCCAAATATCTACCAAAAGATGTGAGGCCATGTTAGAGTTAAACATGAGGCTCTCCAAAAGTCAGGTGTTTTGCTGGGAAGCAGCCCACAGGTCACATGACCCTGCACACAGTCATGAACTTAAGCATCTTACTATTCTGCCTCAAAGAAACTTACAAATTTGGTTTGATCCCATTTTCCCCAAATTCCCTTGACTCTACGAGCCCTTTCTAAGAAACTCTGGTTGTCTCTGTCTAGGAAGCTATTTTTCCCATAAACTAATTTGTACAACTCCCATCTCTCTAAGACATGTCACTTGGGCATTTGTTAGGACTGATCCTGGGAGATCAGAGACCAACTGTCTCCCTATCCTGTCCCTATCCTAGGTCACCCAGTGCTCTCACGGCAGCTCTTGACTCCCTCCCCACCCCAGTTCAACCCCCAAAACCTGTTTCCTTCAACTTCATTGTCCTCTGCCTGAGCAGCTCAGGTCTTTCTGCAGATACACGTGAACAGTCCAAGCAGATATCCCCAGCAGTCCAGGCTTTACAGAGGGCTGGACTGTGGCTGGCCCCAAGGCACTATCCCACTTCCACATCCTGCTCTCAGGGCACATTCCCACTTGGGCAGAGCTATTGGGTCATGAGATTCCAAGGAGAACCTCACCACAGCTCCTCAGAGCTGGGAAAACCTGGTGAGGGGAACTTCAATTTGACCTGATTTAACCTGATTTTGAGAGCTTTGGCTCTCAAAGGACTGTGTCTCTAATTTGTGCAGGTCACTGAAGATTTTGTGTCAGCATTCCAATTCTTGAGGTGTGTGTTTTGGAGGGAGGTTTTAACAGATTGAAACAGGCAAGGAACAGATTGAAAACTGCAGGAGAAGTAGAGCAGGAAATGTGAGGTGTGTGTAGCTCATCACCAGCAGTGCTAGGTAGGGAGGTGGGAAACCCCATAGGCATGGCACATGTTCATCACTTGAGGTCAGGAGGCATCAGGACTCATGACCTGGGCACACAGTCACATAGTTACATGGTTCTACTGGTGTTGGTTTTGTTGGTGTGAATGTCTCCCTATTTCTAGATCATGTGTCTCTTTCCAGTGCTGCCTGGGTTTTTGCTGCATGCACATGGGTCTTTGCACCCAGAAGCCTTATCTAATGAGGAAGGTACTTCATGGAAATAAGGAGGCAAGACACATCAAGGCACATGAACAGCTAGGCCCAAAAAGAAGAAAATGTCACCCAGCTATTGTCAATGTTCCCGTGAAGACCCATTTATCTCTATACCCGGGGTCTCTTCTGAGGCCTCTCAGACTACCCAAGGCTTGAGATTTCAGATGCCCAGGAAATTGGGATAGAATCCAGGCTAATATCCCCATCTCCCCCCAAAGACCTACAAAAGTGAGTAATGCCCTGTGCTGCATGCCCAATTCCCAATTCCCCCAGCTCTCAAGATAGATGTCAGACTAAAGGAGAAACAGAGTAGAATGAACGCCCCCTCCACACCCACCCATCAACTGTCCAGTAACAAGTTGCAAAGTCAGAACTCTAGTATCAGGACTTGTGCTAACTGGGAAAAAATGTGAACATTCCTCACTGTACATCAGTGCAAGAGACATTGGGAAATCCATCAGGCCCAGATACTGGTTCTGGCCCCAAGGAGGCAGCAGGCTTCTCCCAGAGTTCCTATCTTAGAAGTTGACCTAGCCAATCTGTAAATATCTGAAAACAGAGCAGAGATTTACACCTGGACATCAGTTTGGTGCACTACCAGGTCATGGTATTTCAATAACCAGCCCACAGGTCACTTGTGGGAGGTACTGGGGTGCACATGTCTGAACAATGTCACACGTACCTCAGAGATTTCTGCAAATTGAGCGTTGGCCTGACAGCACTTCTCAGCTGTTTCCATGGCAACTCCATAGTTGTCTACAAAGGCCCGGTATACACCCAGCTGGCTGGCCTGCAAGGAAGAAAAGAGAATGGGTCAGGTGCAAAGCAGGTGCTGGCCAGGTGCTGCTACTTCCAGTATTTTGGAGAGACAGACTCCTGAGCACATTTCTGAAGAGGGCTCAGGTTTAGAGACCAGTAGTGCAAAGCTCAACGAAGTTCAGCTCTCCTTGCAGCTACCTCCCACTTGCTTCCTCTCCCCACTCAAAGTGCAAGTCTCATGCTCTGGAATCAACGGTGAGAAGTGACTCACGATCCCAGGCAGGTAGAGTTCCCCTTCCCAGCTGCTTAGTCCTCCCATCCCACTCATTTCAGGAGTAACAATAGTGGTAGCTAAAGTTTAAGACTGCTGGAAAAAGCAGAAATGCATTTCTATATGGGTGGGAAGCAGGTATTTTTTCAACCCAGTTACAGGACAATGGTAGATGAGGCCACATGTGGATGATATGATTCTATTCATGTCTCATCCCTTAAGGAACATAAGAAACAGCTATCTAGCTGTTACTGGAGAAGAGTGTCTGCTGCTCAGAAATGAGCCTGGCCCAGACTGGGTAAGGACCCAGGTGTCCCGATGCAGACACATCAGGTGGTGGGAGGTCTGCTGGCATTTTGTATGATTTGTTAGGCATCATTAGTCTCCTCACTTAGTCGCATTGCTTGGATGGATACCCACCCAGCTGAGCAACAATGCCCATGGGGGCTCAGGGGCACTGCCTAGACCTACCATTTCCGAGGCCCAGGTTAGAGACATAGAGGGAGAAACTAGCCTTCCTCTCAGGCTCATGAAAGGTCAGGGGGTTGTCCAGAGACCCAGTGACTGGACCGCCCATGAAATCAACCCCGCAGCAAGAGTGTTACAGCTTGCATTGCTTCTGGCATTTGTTCTCTAAGTGTATTTGCATTTTGACTGACTTTTATGTCTCTCCAGATAACAATCTCAGAAATGGTGTGAGCCAGGCACCATGACC
>PVKC010034888.1:0-13626 GCA_004027635.1 Crocidura indochinensis
TCTGCTTATCCCATATTGCAGTCAGGATGGTGCAGAGCATCCTCTCGTTTCACCTCACACTGAAGGGGCAATAGAGAGAACGAGGTCCTGTAGGGCAGGTCATTGTTGTTGTCAAGTCTTCTCAGTGTTACCGGAAGTTTCTTCTTAGGAGATCGATGTCAGACTTTTGGTAGTGTCTTCCTTGGTAGAGGATTGCTTCCAGATGTTGCTATAGAAGACCTTGGATGTTTCGTAGCTAGCTTGTCTAGTTCTGGTGTGAATGGAGGATGCCCATTTTTCTGAAGCTTGTGCCAGGTCATTACATTAATGTTCAGGGTGTAAGGTACATTGTAATGAGATTTGTGTGTTCCTACCTCTATGAGATAAGAACGTATCTGTATGTATATGGTTATCCCATTTTAGTGTGTCTATGCAAACAAGGATCAATGCCATTTACCGTTATTGGGGCATCTGGAGGCAATAGGAACAAGACCAGCAATCTCCATGACATAGTTCAATCATAGGCATTAAACTGAGGGACATTTCCACTAGCATCCTTAGTGAACAGCTTACAAAGAAACAACAAGATGAAAAGTGTAAAGAAACACCATGGGAGAAGAATATATAGAGAGAGTTATAGCTGTTAAAGAAAGTACACATAAAATATTCAGAAGATATATGTGTTCATTATGTGTTTAATTTATGTCCTTCAAAATAGTTCTGGGATTCTTAGATCCACTATATGTCTTTGGCCGGAGATTAGAACTGTGTGTTACCGAAGTTAAGAAGGGTAAATCTGGGGTATTGATAGTTGGGAGGAGTATAGGTTCGCGCGGGGGCTATCGCCCCCATGCGGTTTATAACATGTAGACTGGTATGAAATTGACGGAGACAGCCTGAGTACAGCTGAGCAGCTATATGTCACCCCCCAGATCAAACTCCACCACAGAAGCCTTTCTCTGGAGCCGGCCTGGAAGTGGGGAAAACCCAGGGTGCCCCATAAGGCCCTCCCAGGAACCCACGTGGGGGTCCGGAGGAAAGAGGAAGAGGGGGATCGGGTGACCCAGGTCCGAGAGCGCCCCCACCCTAGGCCGGGCCAAGAGGCCCCCAGCACGTATGGAGGTCTATCTGCTGGAGGCCAGCCCGAGCCGGCTGAGAGTCCTGCTCCCGTAACTTACAATTTTATAGTCACACCTATAGCTTAGGTATTGTTATTTGTTGTACTAGTCTTTGTGATTACTATTATTCTTCACCTGTGTCTAATTTTACTTCTCTAAATTCCCTTGCTCAAAGAATTAAACTTGTCGCATGTGTTGACCCCACATACTGCGTGTGGTATCATTATTTCATATTTCATATTAGTCCGCTCATGTTATCTATTTTTCCTCCCATGAAAGGACTATGACCCACGAGAATTGCAAGATGTCTACAACAATCCAAATTCATTTTTTTTTTGCATTTCTATACAATCACAGTACAATTTGTCGAAAAGTTTTATCTTTCTACTTAATAGACCTAGATATATACCTTTTCTTTTTGGACCACACTCAGTGAAGATCAGGGGTTACTCCTGGCTATGTGCTCAGAAATCGCTCCTGGTTTGGGGCACCATATGAGACTTTGGTGGGGGGTGGGTATCAAACCTTGGTCTGCCCTAGGTTAGCGTGTGCAAGGAAAATGCCCTACCTCGGTTTGTCTTAGGCTCGCATGAGCAAGGCAGACGCATACCCCTTGCACCACCGCTCCAGCTCCTAGACCTAGATATTTTTGTCATTAATCAACTGTACTTAAATTTGGAAGCTTACTTCCAAAGATTCAAATATACTATATTGGTGTGAAAATCTGGTCTAATTATAATTAATATATGCTTTCAGTTTCTAGGTATTTGTAGTGTATTTCAAAGTCAGGTAATCTATTACTTTTTATTTTCTTTTTTTCTAAGTTTTCTAGCTATTGTATTGGCTCTTTTCAGTTGCTATGGTTAGTTTATTTCGACCACATTAATTCTTTAATTTATGAACATAAGCTATTTTCTTTTATCCTCTTCATTTTCTTATAAATTTATCTTTTGAGCTAAGTATTCACATCATTGGGGTTGATTCTTAGGTATATAATGGTATGCCCAGTTTAGAGTGATCTAAGAAGCATCAGTAGTTTATCAGTTCCCAAGAGCTCACATCCCTGAATGTATACGCCAGTCACACATTCAGTCACCTTGCTGACTTCTCAGTTTAGGGCAATCTGGGAAATTCAAATAGTCTGCTCACTGTGTGGTGTCACTTACATTCTGGTTGCCTTTTCAGTTCAATAATACCCATTATTTTTATCTGCTCTCACAGAATATTGTTTTCTATGATCCTTCACTGTGTGCTCACTTCAAGGAAAATATAATTAAATTATATTTAGTAATTATATTTAGTAATTTAATTATAATTAAAATCATTATTATAATTATAATTAAAATGTTTAACTTAGGCTAGAAGTGTTCCATTTTAAAGAATGGAATTGTATTAAATATATTTGGTATGAAACCTTGCCTGACTTTAGGAGTGCTATAGACATGTGATTATTCTTCCAGTGTGATAAATTAAATGAACAGAAAAGTCTATTAAAGTTAACATATATTAGACAAAAAATAATAGTTTAATGAAATGCATTTTCTTCATTTTTTTATTTTAAACTTTTTTTTTAGTTTTGATTTTTGGGCCACACCCGGTGATGCTCAGGGGTTATTCCTGGTTATGTGCTCAAAAACAAAACAAAACAAACAAACAAACAAAAAAAGAAATCGCTCATGGCTTGGGGAACCGTATGGGAACGAACCCAGATTCATCTGGATCAGCTGCGTGCAAGGCAAACTCCATACCGTTGTGCTGTCGCTCCAGCCCCAGTGTTTGTAAACTCTTGAGAGGGCCGTTAGCTGGTAATTTTAGAAGTATTTTTAGAATGTAAATCACAAGTTTGAATTCATACATATAAAAGCATACATGAGTATGAAAATATGTGTACATATGTTCATATATATTTGAGTTTTAATAAACAAAGGAAATAAAGGGTTTAAATTCAAACTACAAAAAACAAACTATTTCAATGAATATATAACAAGGAGAATCATGAAATAACCCTGCATTTAATTATAAGCGATAAATGATAAAAATACTTAAGAGGCATATTTAGTGTATGTATTAAGTATTTTCTAATGCATATGTATTTCCACAATATAGAAAATATAAAATATGTCTAATAGAGAAAACTATAAAATCTCCATATTTAAAATGTCAACTTTTTTTTAAAAAGGAGAAAATATTGCATCCTATAGCTTTTCGGCCTTTTGGCTAAGATCAAGTGTAAAATATTGCATCTTAAATTTTTTTCTTCTCTTTATTCAAAAACATGAAAAAATTACAAAGGTTTATTTTTGGTGATATGTTTGAAAAATTCAGTCATTTTTTTAGTCATTAAGTCAGAAGCTTATATAAATTTAGCAGATTAATATTGAGACTCAATCTCCCTGTACATATGTATGATTCAGTTTATATAATTTATCTTTCTTATTTTGAGGTCTAACTAATTAAATGTTTATTTTCAAAATTCATTATGGTAATATTTATAAGATCCACGGAATATAGTATTTCATTATCCTAAAATGACTCATTTTCTTCTAGGTGGTTTGTAAAGGCCCATTGCACAGTAATAGGAATTTAATGGCATAACTCCTCAATTAAACCTCTACAATCCCAGAATGTTCTTATCTTAGCTTTGAAATGTTATTATCTGCAGATGTGCTTATTCGCTCAAGATTATTTTAAAGGTGAAAAGAGCCTTATTATAAAACCGCAGGTTAAAAGCATAGTCATCAACCTGCTACTGAAATCATTCGAAGTGAGCAATTTTGCGTTCATGTGCATTATCTTTAATGATGGCATACACCAAAGTAGGTTAAAACTTAGGCCACATTATAAACTTGATTTCTTCCTAAAATTAGTTTTATACTCTTTATAATTTTGTCCTTTACATTTTTGTAGGGGTTAAATTATTCTTTGGATCATCAGTGCTGTTTTTCACATTCTGTCTGACAGTACCTACATTTAAACTTGTCTAATACAAACTCAGATAAGAACAAAATTCTATTTTAAGTTACAGATTCAACATGGAAATTTCTATTGACCACTTTTAGCCTATTATATGAACATAAAATTCCAAAAACAAGTATTACATTTTTTTTTTAAAACGTAAAGGTGCATAAAGTTTTTTTCAAAAAGGAGCAATTTAGAGAGTCAATACCTTTCAGAATAATTTTCTATTATCAAGAATGTGCCAGCATTGCCTCCATCTCCAAAAATACCAAATATATTTGAAGAAAGACAAATGCTTTAACTTGTACAGACATTTCTTATAATATACAAGGGAAATGTATGTAAATACTGTTTCATTAAATTTAGTATATTATGGTGTGTTGCTATCCTGCATTAGGCTATATAACAGAATTGTTACATAAGAAGCATTGGATTATTATTTTACTAGACTGTGAATTTTTGCTCAACATAATTATTTCTTTCCTTTTTGAATTTCCAGTTCATAATAAAATGTCTAGCATAAATTTTGCAATTATAAATATAAAATGAGGGGCCGGAGCAGTGGTGCGAGCCGTAAGGCATCTGTCTTGCATAGCTAGCGTAGGACTGACTGAGGACGTGATTTCTGAGCACATAGCCAGGAGTATACCCCTAAGAGTCACTGGGTGTGGCCCAAAAACCAAAACAAAACAAAGCAAAAATATGTTTATAAATATAAAATGAATAACAAAACACATTTTTAGAAATTATTATAACAAAATGGATATAAATGTATGTAAATAAATTTTATGTGGCTAGGAAATATATATATTAATCTTAATATTCTTCTAATATTTTTTAGTTTCTAAAAAATGTAAGTCAGGAGAATCATCTTATTTTTGGTGCAGACTATTCTCTAAAATGCATTTTCTCTATCCTCAATTTGTATGAAAACCGCTACAGCAGAAATTCGAATTTAGTAACTGTTACTGACCTCACACATTACTCTTATTTTATATGCTCATGTATAATATTTACTAAAGAATTGGGCCTATAGAATAGGTGATATTTATTTGTATTAAATCTAATTTATTTCCAATGGGTGGTGACAACTTGCTTTGGGATTAACACTCATCAATATAAGATCTGTTTAACAAAGCACCTTCTTATTAGGTATAAACTTATAAGTATAAATATTCCTTTCTCAATTCATTCCTAATGATACATCTTTGAAATTCAAATTATTGAAGTGTCTATTAATAATGATGTATATAAACATAGGAATAATGCATGTAGTTATTAGAATCTATTTTTCTCATCATTTAGGTGTTTATCCATTCTACTACATAATAACAAAATAATTTTATAAAAATATTTCAACCACATCAATAATGTGATTTTTGAGAATTAATCAAATGAATATTTAATTCAAACCAAGTATTTATTCATTTTTCTTGAGACAAAGGAATTATACTATAGTCATAAATAAGGTATCTACATTATTTTGCTATTCAATGTAGTTAATTAACCTATTTATTATTTAATTAATTCATTTAATGCATTAACATAAACAATGCCTTTACATTATTTTTGCAAACACATTATTACAATAATGTAACTGTACACAACATATACATTCATTTAAATTTAGAGCATATCCTTATTACAAGAAATGTGTTTTTGCAAGCATGGGGCACACATGTATTTACATAAAAGAGAGAAGATATTACAAAAATGAAGCAGAATTTGGTTACGATTTGGGGTTTGGTTATGAATAAAGGAATTTCAAATATTATCAAAAGTTATCAAAGATTTTCTCTGAGGACTGAAGAGGGGAGAGAGGATGGAAAATAAGGATATTTCTGCAAGCTGGCCTTGAATATTAAAGAAAGTCTCTGTCTAGAGACTTGTGTTCCTGCTGGCATGAGTGCAGGAGAAAGTCATCCAGGTCAAACAACCTGTCTAGACTACTAGTGCCATAATCACTGCAATCGCTATATTTACATGCTTCCTGATTTAATGATGTCATGAGCATTGCTATGCTATTTTTACATGCTTTCTGATTTATTGATGACATGGGTATTGTAACCACAATCTTTACCTACCATTCAAATCAATCATGCCATGTTCCTGTGACTGTTGTCTCTGCATACCGTCCTGTTGCTATAATGTCTAAACTTTATTACCTATATTCTTTTTCCCGCCT
The DNA here is from genome assembly GCA_004027635.1 of Crocidura indochinensis. Taxonomy (NCBI): domain Eukaryota; kingdom Metazoa; phylum Chordata; class Mammalia; order Eulipotyphla; family Soricidae; genus Crocidura; species Crocidura indochinensis. Next base: position 6,241 of record PVKC010034888.1, read on the forward strand.
AAAGTTTACCCTTAAAAGCCTTGTCCCTACCTTCAATTAAAGAAGTCCATTGCTCTGACAATGCTTCCCTGTGAGTGGTCTATGGCTCTCAGTCTTCTCTCTCTTTTCCAAGTCTGGCTTTGAGGCCATGGGCTGGAAGAGACCCTTACCCACCCTTGCATTGGTCTAGTCAGGGGCCCTAGATCCAGAAGCCTACATAATGATTAAGGCTCTTGCCTTTAATGTGGCTTCTCTCATCCATAACATCACATATAATCACCTGAACAATAGCAGCAATGATTTCTGAGCACAGATCTAGGAATAAGTCATGAACAATGCCAGGTGTGGTTAAGTAAACAAACAAACAAACAAACTTATTTCAGAAACTCCTGAATGATTCTGGTCTCCAGAGTGGAGTGATAAATTTACATTGTTTTCGGTATCCTGAGTAAAGTGATAAATTTACACTCTTTTAAGTCATTTTTATAGTAATGTGTTCAGAACACACAATGCTAAAAACTGACACTTGTGCCTATTGAAGTTTGTCACACAATTCTGCCTGAGAGAAATCAGTATCACTATTGTTCCTCTTTAGTGACACCCAGTAGTGTTAAGTACGGAAAAAAGAGCAACTGAAATATCGTTAACAGTAACACATACAATTAAAGCTGCCTGAAAGCATATGTTTTCCTTTTTAACCTCACATGCAATTTCAATGTTGAATAAATATTGCTGTGTTTTCATCCATAGCCTTTTTGGAAAGTGTGGGTGTAGAGTGGTTCAGAGGAATTTGAGTCACTCCTGGTGATACCTACTTAAGCCAAGTTGATTGAAAATTAGGGTCCAGCATTGTGGTGCTGCTTACACCAGTGATGCTGAGGTCACCAGGGCTACCCACAGTGATGCTTGTATCATACATATCCTATATCATGAATAACATTTGGGGAACAATGGACATGCAAAACATGCTCTCTTCACCTACACACTATCACAACACCTCATTTACAAAATCTCATACTTGTTATCATCTACAGGAATCATAGTCAATCCATTTATTCAAAGATATTTCTACTATATCTTCTCCATATTTCCATCCATCCTGTTTCTTGGTGAATTTCGTATCTGTATTAAAGTATCACATATCTTGTTCTTTCAACATTTTTTTAAATCTCATTATAGCATCACTATATTATTCTCTTCTACGGTTATATTCTTATTATTTTTTGTTTTAGTTCCTGGGCAACAGTAACGTTCAGGAATTATTCCTGGCTATGCACTTAGAAAATACTCTTAACAGTTCTCATGGGACCACATGGGATGCTGAGCGTAAAACCCCTTTTACTAAAATACAAGACAAGTGCCCTACTCAATGTACTATTGCTCCACCCCCCTCCATAGGTGGGGTGGCCATCTCGCTATTAATAGTATGAAATTCACAATTATCTCTTTCATGTATCTTAATGTTCTAGTCCTGAACCTCAGATATATTGGCACTATATATTGGCACTCCAATTCAAGAGTTCTATTTCCTGTTTTAGTGAGAAATCATTATGAACTAATTTAGAAATGCCTCCAACATATCCAATCATAGCAACAAGCCAAAACTATAAAATTTCTTAATTACCATATCAACTTCACGGGCTAATTTTCTGAAATTAGGGTCACAAAAAGTGGTTATTAGGAGGAGCAGGGACACTTCAAATGATGGGTCTTAAGGTTTTCATTCTCAATTTTACAGTTTAGTACTTATTCTGGAGAAGTTTGTCACTAGATATTCATCAGTTTTTTCAACTGTGAGTCAATCTCAGGAACTTGTACCTTCTTGACATGTAATCTACCCCTTTATCCCTGAAAGCGATATCCATACGTACATATTATGATTTGAACATTAACTAAAATAACATCTTATTTCTTCCTCAAATATTTACTAACATAAAATTGTATGCTCAGAATAGTATAACAACAATTAATGTTACAATTTTTAACATTGGTGACTCATATGGAAGTCATTGATATAAAACATTGATAAACTTCTAATCCCTCCTGATTTGAATTGGAAGGTTATTTCACCCTTTGTCTCTATAACTCTTGATTCTTCTATATTTTGTTTTTCTTTTTCATGATTCCTCATAGCTCTCTATAGAGAACAAGTAAGTCATCTGCAAGATAGTAGTCCAGGAGAATCTGAGAGTCTATTCTTTTCTACAAGTACAGTAAATATGTACCTATATAAGAGAAATTTCTGTAAATAAAAAAGTATTTAAGGACCAGCTTATCTATAAAAAATCGACAAAAACTGCCAGAAAAGTGGAAGGGCCTGATATACAATCCCACCAAAAACCCATTAGGTCACTAAGACTCATGATTTGGAGATACATCAGGAACTCTGGCCCAGAATGAAAATCAGAAGGGAATACTATCCGATAGTGAGGGATTTAAACAATAATAAACTTTAGATTATATGGAATTAACCAACATTTACAAGCAATGTACTCCTAAAATTCTGAATAGGTACTATCATATACAAGAGGATCATTCCTTAACATAAGTCAGTTGTCATAATGTTAATAAATGAATGGCGATTGAAAATATTTATCCTTTCTTGTTACAATGGTTTAAAAGTAGAAATTACAGAATAAAATCTGAACTTTTTCAATTATATGCTTTCTAAATATGCTGCTAAGTATATATTAGGTGAGTACGGAAACTAAATCAAAGACATTTAAAAATGTCACTGGAGACAAAAATAAAAAGGAAGATACAAGCTATCAGAATTAAGGAATGGAGAAAAAAACTATATAAAGGGAGGTTTATAGAATTAGAAGCCTACATCAAGAAATAAGATCTTAAATGAATAATCTAAATTATTGCTTAAAATAAAATAGAAAGAGAATAACAAAAAAATTGATAGCACAAAGTAAATAAAACTTAAAGCAAAAACAGGATAGAAATAAAAAGGACAATTCAAAAGAAAATAAAACAAAGATTGGTTTTGAAAAGATAAATAACAATAAAAAACTTTAAGCTAAGAAAAATAATTTCTCACATGTAAAATTAAAAATAAAGTTTGAGACAATAAAATAGACCATATCCTTATAATAAATTCATTCAACTACAATTGGCATAATTGTATTCATCTTTCAACTGTCTTCTACCCAATCTTACTTCCTAGTAAGTTTATTATAGAATATTTTCCTTATAATATAGATAAAAGTTGGGGCCGGCGATTGGCGCTAGAGGTAAGGTGTCTGCCTTGCAAGCGCTAGGTAAGGAAGGACCACAGTTTGATTCCCCGGCGTTCCATATGGTCCCCCAATGCCAGGGGCAATTTCTGAGCGCTTAGCCAGGAGTAACCCCTGAGCATCAAATGGGTGTGGCCCAAAAAACCCCCCCAAAAAAAATACATAGCTAAAAGTGTTTTTCGAATAATTTACTTTATGTTACATAAAATACCATTTTCCAAATTTCTATAATTATTTTCATTGACTATCTTTTGTCATTAAATCCATTATATATTTTCAATATTCATTATATTTAAGCAACATGTGTATATTATGATATATAATGTAAACATGTTGTGAAATAAACTTTTCAGAAAACTTTTGGCATGAAATATAAATATAATTTTCTCACATATATTCATTCAACTAACTAAAGCAATCGGAATACTGTAGATTTCCTGAAATATTTCTCAGTAAACTTTTGGTTTGACACATTCATGCTTTGATAAAAAGATGTTGAACACTATAGGAATATTCAGGTATGGGATATTATCTCCATTTTCTTCAAATTATTCATAATGTAATAATTTATATGTAGTAATACATGAGGGAATGTGTGGCATAGGTTTAGCTGAAGGCACATGTATATTTTCTATTTGACTTTCTCTACACATCTCTCTAAGAATGAATGTAGAATTCTGTATTGCTCTACTTTTATGCAGTGCTCCTCACTTTACCTTAGTTCACAAGCCTCTGGTTAACAAATTGTCAATTTAAACTTCGTTTATACAACTTATAACAATTTTCTATTTATCTTTAGTTCTGCTCCCATGTTGTGGATGATGTACTGAGTATTCTGATTCATTTCCATGTAAAAACTGCCACAGAGTCTAAAAGAAATAAAAAAGAAAAAGGGGCTGAAAGAGAAAGAGGGAATGAGAGAAGAAAAATGTCTGTCAAAGAGGCAGACAGGGGAGAGGATGGCAAGAAGGAAAGAAGGAAACTGGGGACATCAGTGGCAAAAAAAAAATAATGTAAAAGAGTTTTGTACATTGTATGACTGAGACCCAATAATGAGCAACTTTGTAACTGTGGGGAGGACATTGCATTAAAACAATCTTTAAAAAAAACCACAATGTTTAAATAAAGTAACTTTTAAATTAAAAAATGCCTACCCAATGCCCCTGACCAAATAAATATAATGATTGGCTATACAATAGGAAAAATTGTGACAAATTTGGTCACATCACCAAAAAATATGGTGAAATATGGAAATGTGGGACTTTAAGAAAGTCAAATAATTTTATTCAATATTTAGTATATTTCATTTCTTATCAAATTAATTTTTGATCTGACCATCAAGATGTGAAAGAGCAGATATTCTGAACATTAAACCAGCCATATAACTGTCAATTCCCTTCCCTCTTTGAGTTTTTTACTAAAGTCTTTAATTTCTAAGATAGGTGGAAATACCTGCACAAAAGACCCATATACAATATGCAAACTTACATTTGCAGTTTTTTGTATTTTATTAAATTAAATTCAAAAAATGTAATTATTTTTGCATTGAAATAAATGATTCTTAGAAAAGGAATGTCTGGTTGGTACTCTTAGAATTAGAAAGGAACACATTGGGGCCCAGGAGATAGCATGGAGGTAAGGCGTTTGCCTTTCATGCAAAAGGTCATCGGTTTGAATCCCGGTGCCCCATATGGTCCCCGTGCCTGCCAGGAGCAATTTCTGAGCATGGAGTCAGGAGTAACCCCTGAGCACTGCCGGGTGTGAAAAAAAAAAAAAAGAAAAAGGAACACATCTATTTAATTTCAAGCACTTACAAACGCTAACTCCATTTCCAAAAACTTAAGTTAGTAGAAGTTTATAGAAAACATCAATGGACAAGAGACTAGAGAATTTTATCAGCAAACTCTGTGGTACTACTCACTGTGGGACAGTGAGCTCAGGTAAGCTCCCATGTGAAAGCAAAGAAAACAGAGTCAATCACAAAGGAACATTATAAATGACAACTACAGATCATTTGCTTACAACAGTGAATTCTATAGCAGTGATGTGAAATTTTGCAACAGACTGCCTTTCTTGTAATAAACGGTTACATTAGTGGCCTCCAGTGACCCATAGCTCCTGCAATTCTTACTGTTGAATGGTTTTCTTCACATTGACTATTGATTCAGTTCAGTGATTACTTTGGGGCAAATGAGACATATCCAGTGAAATGCAAGTGAATCTACATTAATACTTTAATTGGATGGAACCCCTTATCTTACAAAGCTTAGTTTTTCTCCCAATCTCAGCAAATTAACTGAATTATCTAATTCAACTTCTGTTGGAATTTCTAGTTAGAAACACAGCTACACACGATTAGCATCTGTAACCAGTATTCTCTCATTGTTAGTGCATTCCTATCTGTACCAGATGAGTAATTTCAACTGCATGAGAAGAAGTTTGAATAAGGTAAAATCAAAATTTTAGCTTTTTAACAATATCATCGTGTGTCACACATGCTTTATACACTTGTCTTATTATTTTTTTGCTTCCAGATGAATTTTTGTCATTTTTTTTCTAATTTGATCAGAGAACTAAATAACTGGGTTTTTCCATGTTTCTTAGAGTTTAATATTTCAGATTTTTCAAAGACTTTATTGTTTATTTTTAAATTTGTATCATTTTGATATAAAATATAGTAGTAAGATCTTAATATTTATCAATTTATTAAACTAGTTTCATTTCCCAGCTTATAATATAAACTCTCATAGTGAATGTCTCATGTGAAGCAGAACAAAATACATACTCTTTTGTAAAACAGGAATCACACTTTGTCCAACTTCTCTTTTATTTCCATTTCTAAAACTTTTTTTTGTCTGGATGTCTTACTCAGAATTGCTCAAGGCTTACTCCTGGCTCTGCACACAAGGCACAGTTCAGACTGGGATCATGTGGGGTTTGAATCATATGGGGATGAGAGATCTAACTCACATCAGCTATTCAAAACAAGCACTGTTTCCCTGAATGCTTCTTTTTCCAACTTTTACTTTGAGTCTATGCTTCACATTTCAGTGTATCTTCTGTAGTAGGCAATAAATTAAATTTTTATTTTCATATATATTACTAAGAAGTGTCCTTTTACTGGAAATTTTTTCTGGCATTTCGGAATAACCTTTCTGTCTGTCTTCAAGGGCATATGCATGGGTTTCTGTGAAAAATGTCCAGAAACATCTGTGTGCCTACTTAGAATAAGGTTTAACCTTAACCAGATGTCAACTGATGCCACATCAATACCCAAGAATTTAGTTTTTTGGGTCACACCCGGCAGTGCTCAGGGGTTACTCCTGGCTCCATGCTCAGAAATTGCTCCTGGCAGGCACGGGGGACCATATGGGGCACCGGGATTCGAACCGATGACCTTTTGCATGAAAGGCAAACGCCTTACCTCCATGCTATCTCCCGGGCCCCAACCCAAGAATTTAAAGGTTGGTATAAAACATAGTTAATATTAATATCAAATTATAATAAATTATATTAATATTATGACATGATATTTATTATAATAAATATAATATTAAAATATAGTGACTTTCAGTCTACAGTGACCTATAGTTTTTTGTTGCAGAGACCGTATGGTGGCTGAGAATCTCAAACTAGTGTGGGTCTGATAGAAGACTGGAGTCTCATTTCCAATTTGTGATGGAACTAACCATCAAATGTTTATAAAGAGAAGATACTGGCAAGTTCTGGAATGGCAAGGATCACATCAGGCATTGAGAGTATAATATTCAATCAAACTCATTACTTTAAGTCTATGAAAACTCTTTTGTCTGGAGAGCAGAGTTAGATTGCTAGCAGACAGATGTAAACTTTTAGGGGATATATAGTTTATTAGTTTGAAACAAGGAAGAATTGACAATAATTATTGCCAATAATTATCTCTCAAATACAAGCTGATGCAGTCATTTGACATGAATTGATCAAGATCTCCTTACAAATTTGTCCTCAAGGTCTGATAGTAGGCAGAGTTTTAACAGAGATACACCATTGTTACTATTAGCAGGTTGTGAAAGGTCACTAGAATTATGATGGCCACAAGGTGTTGGACCATGCATAGATATATTCATTAAAGGGGCAATTCAGTAGGCCCATCATAATTGAATTTTCCTGGAGTGGATAGCTCATT
>PVKC010034889.1:0-13616 GCA_004027635.1 Crocidura indochinensis
TTTTTGTCCCATTTTATTTATTGATTTATTTTTGCTTCTTTCCTTCAAACAGAACCACATAAATTGAACCATCTTGTTCCGCCTCACAAATTGAGGGGGAAATAATGGAGGATACCAAGACCAAACAGTTGTATGAACATTAAGTAGAAAATGAAAAAACAATCAGACTTAAACACCAAATCCAAAGCCAACGACAACAGAATCGATACCCAATCTACAACAAGCTAGACACAGAGGAGATCACTTATACTAGCAGCCGGGGCATAAAGGAGGGAGATATGGGATGCATGCATACCCCTGGGAACAGGGGTAGAAGGAGGACACCATTGGTGGTGGGAATGCCCCTGATTCAATGTTGCTATGTAGCTAAAATATTATTGTGAAAGACTTGTAATCCACTTTGGTCAAAATAAAAATTAAAAAAAAATTTTTTTTTCATTTTGAATCATAAAGCCTGTAAGGCTGGGTTCTGACAAACCCTGGCAGCTGTAAAGTCTACAGTAGCTGGAGAAATATCACCAACAGCTAATTTAGCCTCTGTTTTTTCTGGGAACAAAGTGATTATGGGCCACATACTTACATTGCCTATTTTTTTTTTATGATATACCAAGGTTGAAACTGTCACCACCTATCAGGTGTTCTTGGTGTTTCTAACTTGGGCCACAAAGACACAGAGCTCATCACACACCAACTATATCCCTAGAAGCACAAGGCTAAGCAGCTAAGTGGAAAGCACTGTTGCTTACAACCGTACAAGAATTCTACCTGATAGAAGAGAATTTCGAGACTGTAAACAAACTCCCCATCACAAACCCAGGACTCATCCAGGAATTTAAATGGCCATAGTTGTGATTCCCATTTCCATTTCCATGATGTTACCACAAAAGAGGAATCATTAAATATCACATTTCAAGCATATTAATTGCCATACCAGCAGAACCAAGAAACAACTCCCCATCACACTGGTCTAATAGTTAAGATTCAAACACCTTAGTATAAGCAAAGCCTTTATTATTAAAACATAGCACAAAGCAAACCAACTTCTTTTAATAAATAAAGCATTTACATATGCAAACTTTTCAATTCTCTTCACAATTTTTTTAATATTTTGGACAGAGAAGAAACAAACCCCAATCACATCTACCTGCTTTGCTTCAACCTAATTTAGTGATTCTAAGGAGGAGGAAGGCAAACTGTTCTGGCTGAAAGCTTAGCTCCAATTTTGACCTTCTTAGCTTGAATAAATTATAGTTTATCATCTCTAGGTCAAAGGTGCCTCTCTCTCTTTTTTGTTTTTGGGCCACACCCAGTGACACTCAGGGTTTACTCCTGCTATGTGCTCAGAAATCGCTCCTGGCTTGGAGAACTGTGGTTTGCGGCATTCTGGGGACCCCAGTCAGCGGGGAATGAAGGCTGCTATGAGTTTGTGAATTTTCTGAAGCCGGCCCAACCCGAAATATTTATAGAAAAATTTAAATTGGTTAAAAAGTGACCCAAGTTTGAATTTTGATTAAGGGCAAGATGTATTAGGCATTGGTAAGCACTTACATACTTTTTACACAAATGGAGGCGGTTTTGAAAACTATTGGTTACAATGAAAAGTTTTTGTTTAGTTACATTTTAAATACAGGTACATTATCAAAAATGGACAAAGGCATTTTACATTTAACTATTGGGCAGCTAGACATTGGTTGATTTAAACAGGTTTTTTTATTAATCATATGCTTACTATGGATACTTAGCCAAGAAAGGGAAGGGAATAGAGTTACATTTTTATTAAGGACTTTTGGCAAAGCACAGCCTACAGGTGGCAAGAAGAGAAGAAAAAATAGACATAACTTGGTGGCTAATTTCAAACAATTTTCAACTAGCAGGGGTTAGAGATATAAAAAAAAATGCTATTTGCACCCTGACCCCAAATTCATGGCCCAGAAGTTAGCACAAGGGGCTAGTTTTTTGTAGCAATGTTTTTTTTTTATGCTTAGGGCTAAAGCCTGCCAGCAGTTACATAAGCAACTTAGTGAAACTTTTTTACAGAAAGAGACTATGATTAATGGCACCCATCTTGTGCAGGCTAAAGCAGTTTTCCACAGAGAACCATATGGGACACCAGGGGATTGAACCGCGGTCTGTCCTAGGTTAGCGCATGCAAGGCAAAAGCCCTACCGCTTCTGCCTCTCATTAGTTTTAATCATACTGTTTGACATGGCCTTACACATTAATTTCTATTAATCCACAGACATAAACTCAAAATTCATAGCCCCATGTATTCATTGTTCATCTTCAGGGGTTACTCCTGGCTGTCTGCTCAAAATAGCTCCTGGCAGGCACGAGGGACCATATGGGACACCAGGATTCGACCAACCAGCTTTGGTCCTGGATCGGCTGCTTGCAAGGCAAACACCGTTGTGCTATCTCTCTGGGCCCTGTTCATCTTTTTTTATGTCAATTAGAAACATTATAAAATGTGTATGTACCATAAGAAAGAGAAACCATATTATGAAGAATTACTATTATTTAGTGAGCCCACTATCCAAAAGAATGAAAAATTTGCTCAGGGAATCAAATGTGGTGCTGGGGATTTGAATTAGGGTTTTGGCCATGGCCACAGCATCTGCACACCAGGCCAGTGTCTTCCCTCCTGCAACACCTCACCAGCCCTAGGAAACGTGTGCTAGAGCCATCAGCACCGTCTCCCTTCAATTCCAACAAAGTTGTTGCTTGGAGACCTTCACATGATACTAGAGTTAAAGAGCATCAAAGCTCTATGGTTAAAGTACTTCACTTCAAGGTTTCCTTTTCTCTGGTGAAAATGGGTCTATTTGGGGCCAGGCTGTGGCGCTGGAGGTAAGGTGCCTGCCTTGTCTGCGCTAGCCTAGGACAGACCGCGGTTCGATCCCCCGGTTTCCCATATGGTCCCCCAAGCCAGGAGTGACTTCTGAGCACATAGCCAGGAGTAACCCCTTAGCATCACCGGGTGTAGCCCAAAAACAAAAGAAAATGGGTCTATTCAAATATAAAGGCAAGGGGAGTTGGATGCATTGGTGATGGGTGTAGTGTTAGAATTATGCACATGAGAAACCATTAATAATAATAGTGTCAACCACGCAATTAAAATTTTTTAATTTTTAATTAAAAAATAAAAAATTTGGGCCCAGAGAGATAGCACAGCAGCGTTTGCCTTGCAAGCAGGCGATCAGGACCAAAGTGGTTGGTTTGAATCCCAGTGTCCCATATGGTCCCCCATGCCTGCCAGGAGCTATTTCTGAGCAGACAGCCAGGAATAAACCCTGAGCACCATCGGGTGTGGCCCAAAAACAAACAAAAAAATAATAAAAATAAAATAAATAAATAATTTGGAGCTGGAGAGATAGTACAGCAGTGTTTGCCTTACAAGCAGTCTATCCAGGACCTGAGGTGGTTGGTTCGGCATCCCATATGATCCCCGTGCCTGCCAGGAGCTATTTCTGAGCAGATAGTCAGAAGTAACCCCTAAACACTGCCGGGTGTGGCCCAAAAATAAATAAATAAAATTTAATTAATTTTCCCGAGTGGTGGTAGGGCATTTGCCTTGCACGTGCTAACCTAGGATGCACCATGGTTCGATCCCCTGCCATCCCATATAATCCCTCAAGCCAGGAGCAATCTCTGAGCACATAGTCAGGAATAACCCCTGAGCGTCACCAGGTGTGGCTCAAAACCAAAAAAAAAAAATTTTTTTTTAATATATAAAGGCAAAAATCAATTGTAACAAAATATCTCCTTGGAAACAGTTTTTACAACGTAGCACTCAGGGGAGACTTTGCAACTTTATAAAACAGGTTTTGAAGGGACAAGCTCTGAACCCAAACCAAAATGTTACGGTTTCTATAAGCATTTAATTAGAACCAAATGAAAATCCAAACTGATAACCCAAGTCCAGTGAGGCTCTAGGACTGAAGTCAAAAGAGGTGATCTCCCACAGTAAGGACAATGAAAATAAAGATGATCACGCAGTGGAGACAAGTGGAAGTGAGAAGAGGTGCAGTGACGGGTGATAAAGTGATGAGGCCATCATCCCCTTCTTCACCAAACTCTCTGTGGCAGCGGAGTTGGGTGGTCTATGCTACCTTGATCCTCTCCTCTTCATCCCTCACTTCGGCTCATAAACCTCTTTACAATATCAGCCACCTCCTGTGGAACTAACTGGGGCCTCAGAAGATGAGTGGGTGGGAGTTCATAGATCCTGGCTTCAAAGCACTTATCCCTAGTAATAAAAAATGGGGAGGGAGGGAAGGAGGGAGAGAAAAACAAAGAAATCAAGGAAGATAATTATTTATAAACATACAAATTTGTAGGGGAGTGCAAAAGTGAAACAGGAATGAAAACACAGGCCCCAAGAGAAAATGTTGCTGACATCAAGGACAAGGTATGGCCTGAAACTACCACCAATTCACAGATCACAGCCAAACCTTCTTTTTTACACCTGACATCCCAGTGCAAAGACAGATCCCAGTTAGGAGTCTGGTGAGAATACAATTCCCCAAACAAATCCAACAGAAAAGTTTTACCTACAATTCAGTACTCAAACCAAAGATGCAAGAGATATAAAGTCCAAGGTGATGTCCCACAACCAACAGTCACAGAATTTATTTTTATACATTGGCTGGCTCAGTTAAATATTTTTCTCCGCATCTAAGTAAATGGCAAGAAACAAATATAGCAGGGCCATTCTCCCTACTGCCTACAGTCGCAGGGAGACTGAGACGTGCTGAAACACAGCCACGAAAATACTGCCAGCTGGGTACTGTGGAATTTCAGAAGTGGGAAAAAAAAAAAAACACAAAACTATCTGGTATCAAGGTGTACTTAAACTAGGTTACAGACTCCCAAGAATATGGAGCAAAGAGAAATAAGGTTGGGAGTATGAAAAAATAAAGTATGACTAATGAAAACTCTAGGGGAAGGTTTGACATAGGTGAAATATATCCTTTCGCAACAACCCTGTGAGTTCCAGGTCTGTAGGAAGAAAAGCTTAGTGCGTTAAGAAAACTTGCCTAGTTTCCTTAAATAAGACACACATCCAAGGTGGCACAACCTGAGAGTCAAATCCAGCCGCCGCTGGGACGCTTTTGGTCCCTTAACAAGACTCCCAGCAACAAAACCACGTTTGTGTCATTGCGGACTCGGGCTGGAGGTAAGTTCATTCATTCTCTTCGATGAAGTCGTTTCTCCTTGGCCAACGATACCAACCCCTCAGACTGCTGCGAGAAAAGACTCCCCCCAAAAGCTCTGCAAGTGCGAGCGGCGGAGGAGCCCCAGATCGGGGCCTGATGGTTCCCTGGGCCCCCTTTGAACCCACCCAGAAGCTGCCTTTGCACCCCAGTCCCAGTCGAGCACGTCCCTGGGGTGGCCGCCGCCCCCCTCCTCCGACCCGGAGCCTCCAAGACTCTCGGGTGTCCGCCACGTTCCACCTCCCCGAACCTTCCCCCCACCCCACAATCCCGGGCCCTGCATCCCCGGGGTGTGCAGGCCTCTCACCCGGCGGGAGTCGGGGGACCCTGGTGATCTTGCTGGTTATCTCGGCGGTCAGCACCGCGAAGTCTTGCTCGTAGCCTTCGAAGTCGGACGACATAGTGGCTGTGCAAGGTGTGTTGGGGCCCGGGCCCGAGCCTGAGCCTAAGCTAGGTCCGGGAAAGGGCGTCACGCGGGGACTAGTGGAACTCGGGCGAGGCAAGGAATCCCCCAGGAAACGTTTCCCTCCAACCAGCTGAGTCGAGAACCCAGGACAGCTCCTCCCGGAAACCCGGCCGCTTCCTGGTTGTTCTCTCGCGATCTCGGTCCTCCGGAAACTGAGCTAGGTGCGCTTTTTAGTATCCGCTTAGCCTTCAAGAATGTGGTTAAGGAAAAGCACACCCTCCCCCCGAAGTCTGCCAAATATAACCAGATGGATTCTAAAGTATCATTTGAAGTAGTCGGATGATGATTGTTATATTTTGGCCTCTTCGCTTTGGGGAAGCGAATTCTTGCAAGGGGTGCTGGGGTACCGGAAGTAGTTTCCCGAGGGAAGGGTGAGGAGGGAGCACAACCCGGAAGTGACATTCCGGAGACTGGCTGCGCTGCGGGCGGGAGCGCACGCCGAGCTCCCGTCGCTTTCTGCTCTCTGCACCGAGGTGATTGAATTCTCCCCAAAAGAGAAGGTTTGCTCCGGCCGAGCCCGGGTCGGCTCGGACTTGCGATGGAAGGAGTGTGAGCACCGGACGCCGGGAGACTGGAGCCCCGGGCAAGGGGTGTAACCGCGACCGGGGCGGGCCGCGCCCCACCTAAGTCCAGACCTGTCCTGGAGGCTGAGATCGGCCACTTTTTTTTTTTTTCAGCAGGTTGCCTTTTTCTCCCGCTGAGGATTTCTGAGCATTCTACCCCAGGCCACGGGTGGGGAAACTGAGGCTTAGTCTGTTGCACGTGAAAGTCTGATTCCTCCCCTGCCCGGATTTGCCTTCCCGGCTCTGCTCCTGGTCTTCCCGCAGCTCGCAGGCCTTGTGGCTTAGCATTCTGAGGGGCACCTCCTCGGCATCTACCCCCCCCCCAACCTTGCCGGTGTCACTCCTGTTCCAAAACTCTTCTCCACACACACTCCTGAGCTCCGCTTCCCTCTCTGCACCCCCGTTGCATGCTCTTTCTGCCTCGCTTCCCCCCTTTCCCCTGGACCTCAAAGACCCCTGAATGTTTGGGGTGTGGGATGCAACTACAGGCTGAATTGACTCGGAAATCCAATAGATCCTGGAAGTCGGAATTCCTCGGCTTGGGTTCCTCCTTGACTTGTGGCTTTGGTCTAATCTCTTTTCCTTTGATACTGTCTTTTCTTTAAAAAAAAAAAAAATGGAATCCGGAATCTGGATTCATCCATTCCAAAGTGTTGCTTCCCAACTCTAAACTTTGCTTCCTCAAACCCTTCCTCTCAGTTTGGGATGTCATAGTTTCCCTCCATCCTCCCGGAAGTTGGAAATCCAAGGAGTTAAAAAATGATTTTATTATCACGTCCCTTCTGCACAGTGTTCAGATTGAACCTTTAGTTCAGTTTTGATGAGATGCAAATGGCTGTTTTCTTAAACTTAACCGGAGACTGGTCCGATGCAATTACACTTTGATGTCAGCAAGTGCAGTGTGGAATGAGTACAATGTCTTACTGAACTTTGTCGTTTGTTTTTTTTTTTTCTTGAGGTTGGATTTCAAACCAAGCTACTGGATTGTTCTGGTACAACGAAAGAGCCAGCGAATTGTGTGGCAGTGTCCATGGCATCACTTGCATTAACGTCTCACCACTTACAGCTTTGACAGTTAAGAGACACTGTCTTGGACTTTTGGCACATGGAAATGTGTCATTCTTTTAACATAGGAAAGCCTTATTCCACACCAAAATGGGGACATTGTGCTCAGTTATAACGTTTGAAAATCTACAGGAACTAAGTCGACTGTTTCACTGGGGCCCCTTTATAGCCCTGGGTGTTATAGCAATAATCACCACGATGACCATTATTGACTCTGTGTTGTGGTATTGGCCCTTACATACCACGGGAGGAAGTGTGAATTTCATCATAGTGATAAATTGGCTCATCATGATTCTTTATAATTACTTCAATGCCATGTTTGTTGGACCAGGCTTTGTCCCTCTGGGGTGGAAACCGGTAAGAAAAAAAAGATTCCTTAACACATTGAACTCAACTAATAATCACTTAGTCTTTGCCTTATGTACTAACCAGGAAAGCAAACTTTTAATTTTTGTTTTAGTTGTCTGTGTGCTATGTCAATCACAGCTCATTTAAAGAGCAAAGAATTTTATTTTGGGGGGGGGGCACACCTAGTGATGATCAGGAGTCACTCCTGGCTATGCACTCAGAAATTGCTCCTGGCTTGGGGAACCATATGGGATGTCGGGATTCGAACCACTGTCCTTCTGCATGCAAGGCAAATGCGATACTTCCATGCTATCTCTCTGGCCCCATTTCCTGAAACTTATAATGTGGGAGGTGGTCCATGACCATAAAGTTTCTGGGAAAATTGCCTCACCACTTGTTTATAATTTTACAGTGCCATTTGGCACCAGTATCCCTTTTCATGTAAAATATTAACTTCCTTGGAAACCGAGGAAACCTTCAGCAATCAAGTTTTTTAAATTGCAGACAAATTATAATGTGGAATATAAAATCAATGTATGACTTCTGAAGAATTGTAAGAAAGCTTATGCTCATGGATTTTCAAATTCTGCACTAGAGAATGTCTCTTGATAACCTGTTAGAATCACAGGATCTTGAGTTCTACCCCAGACCTACAGACTCAATCTGCATTTTACAAAATTCCAAGATGATTCCTAGAGGGGGCCGGGCGGTGGCGCTGAAGGTAAGGTGCCTGCCTTGCCTGCGCTAACCTAGGACGGACCGTGGTTCGATCCCCCGGTTCCCCATATGGTCCCCCGTGCCTGCCAGGAGCGACTTCTGAGCGAATAGCCAGGAGTAACCCCTGAGCATCACCGGGTGTGGCCAAAAAAAAAAAAGATGATTCCTAGCTCTTTAGAGTTCTGGAGAAAAACTAGTTCACTCTTTGAGATAGGCTCTGAGAAATCTGTGAAGACAGACACCCTGTCAGCTTGTACAAATAGTCTGTAGAGTAGAATGATGTGAATGCTATTGAAGTGAGAATGATCTGATCATTTTCAGTGGGGAAGCAAAGGGGGGAGGACCGAATGTCCACAGGAAGAGAGAAATAGAATAGGTCCCATTGAAAGTATGGTAGGGGGCTGAAGCGATAGCACAGCAGTAGGGCCTTGTGTATGCTAACCTAGGATGGACCGTGGTTCAATCCCCCAGCGTCCCATATGGTCCCCCAAGTCAGGAGCGATTTCTGAGTGCATAGCCAGGAGTAGCCCCTGAGTGTCACCGGGAGTGGCCCAAAAAAAAAAACAAAAAAAAACAAAAAAAAAAAGTATAGTAGAGCAAGAATTCTGAAACAATGCGTCACCTCCTTTGGCTGGAAAGAGATTATGAGTGTAGGTAAGGCTAAAACAAAGGCAGGTTGTAGAAGGCCTCAAGCACACAAGAAACTATTAATACAAACGAGTTATTGGAAGTGTTCCAAGAGAGTCTTGTTATAATTAATATGTTACAGGATTATAGAGTGGTTAGACTAGAAATAAATTCTGGTAATGGGGTTGGAGCAGTAGCACAGTTGGTAGGCCATTTGCCTTGCATGAGGCCACCTGGGTTTTATCCCTTGCTTCCTATATGGCCCCCTGAGCCTTCCAGGAGTGATTTCAGAGCACAGAGCCAAGAGTAACTCCTGAGTGCTACTGGGTGTTGCTCAAAAACCAAAAAATGAAATTACAGTAAAGAAAACCACATTAGGGCTGGAGAGATAGCATGGAGGTAGCGCATTTGCCTTACATGCAGAAGGACAGTGGTTCGAATCCTGGCATCCCATATAGTCCCCTGAGCCTGCCAGGAGCGATATCTGAGCATAGAGCCAGGAGTAACCCCTGAGCTGCCGGGTGTGATCCAAAAAAATAGAAAGAGAGAGAGAGAGAGAGAAAGAAAACCACGTTAGGAAGCAGTTCAAGTAGGCAGGCATCAGGTTTCTAAAAGAACATCTACTCTGATGGGTGAATCCTAACTCTTTTTTTATTTTTTAATAAAATAATAATATTTTTATTTAAACACCATGATTACAAACCCATGAATCCTGACTCTTGACATCTGTCAAGTTGGCAGCCACTATCTTTCTGCACTCCTCCACGCTCTTAAGATTTAGAGACTTGGGCCAGAGAGATAGCATGTAGGGCATTTCCCTTTCATGCAGAAGGTCAGTGGTTCAAATCTCGGCATCCCTATGATCTCCCGAGCCTGCCAGGAGTGATTTCTGAGCATAGAGCCAGGAGTGACCCCTGAGCACTGCCGGGTGTGACCCAAAAATCAAAAAAAAAAAAAAAAAGATTTAGAGATTTATAAAACTAGCTGTACTCAGTGACGCTGCATTTGTGTTGTGGGTAAAGCAGAGGGAAGAGAAATAAAAAACCTCTGGGTAATTGGGAAGTTGATTCTATTAAATTGTTATTGAAAAATACTTTAGTCCAAATGAAAGGGAAGTACAAAAGAATCCGTCCTGCCCCCAAGATCTAAAGGGGACAGTCAAAATCATAGAAAAGTATTTAGAAGGCTTGCATACATCTGTTATTACATAGGCTTGCTTATCTGCTATATCTTTGTTTGTATTTTTGCTGCCAAGGAAAACTCTCAGGACAGTATGTACCTCCAGTATTGCAAAGTCTGCCAAGCATACAAGGCACCACGGTCCCATCACTGCAGGAAGTGTAACAGGTACTGTATGTCTCTTCTTTTCACTGGGGACCAAGTGTTGCTCTTTCTACCAAATCAGTCCTAGTTTTAGTCTTTCAAGGTGGCTACCTCGTTAAAGAGATTGCCAACATCCTTAGGTTCATAAACTTTTTAAAGTTGTCAGTTCTAATCATCTGAATCTCTTTATTTTGCTTATCTAAGTGAAAAGATTATTTTAGAATGAATTTATTTTAGAATCTTGATGCTCCAGCCTACCAATGTAGGACCCCAGATCTCTTAGCTACACCACCTCCACCCTTCTCACAAGCCCCTGGGCCAGAAAGTCACCATTTGTGATGTCTGTCTGCCCTCTGACCCCACACTTGGGGTGTGACCAGCCCTCCCAGAGCTAAATTTGCATGTTCTAGCCTACCGATGTGGGACCACAAACCCCATAATTACTCTGCCTTCACCTTCCTCCCAAACCTCTGGGCCAGAAAGTCCCTGGTTCTGAAATCTGTTTGCTCTCTAATCCCAAAATCACACAAGTGCATAGTGTCCACATGAAGACATTTGAAAATATATCTTCTGTTTCCAAACAGGTGAACCATAGCACTATTTTTTTATATCAGAATATAGCCTCAAAACTCATTTGACCCAACAGAGTAACTAGTCAACAGTTTTATTAACATACTCAACCCTGAATGATTAGGAAAATAACTTGAACTGTATATGTATTATTAGCTACCATTTGGTAGATACACTTTGACAGATCATCTCTCAAGCAATGGGTAATCTAAAATCCCACCATTAAAACACTCAAAATGCAAAGAGCAATGGGGAAACTAAGATCAGCTGTAATTGTAGATAGGGAAAGACTCATAGGCAAATCTTCAATCCCATAAAAATGCTTGAGCCTGGTTGATGAAGACCCAAAATTAACAACACTCAGTGCATTGACAACAGAAATCAAGGAAGCACTGGCCAGTGAAATTAAGTAATCATTACATGAGAAACTTAACCAACTGAAAGAACTCTTTCAGAAGATGAGAGAAACTATATAAATGGAATTAAATGAGCCAAAGAGGGCCGGGTGGTGGCGCTGGAGGTAAGGTGCCTTTGCTAACCTAGGTCAGACCGTGGTTCGATCCCCCGGTTCCCCATATGGTCCCCCGTGCCTGCCAGGAGCGACTTCTGAGTGAATAGCCAGGAGTAACCCCTGAGCGTCACTGGGTGTGGCCCAAAAAACCAAAAAAAAAAAAAAAAAGAGTCAAAGAATACATTAGCAAGCCATAGTAGTAGAATCACGCAGGGGAAGAACTGTGTAGATGAACCTAGAGATAAACTGCAAGCCAGCACCAATAAAGAAGTTGAAAAAGAAAAGAGCCAAAGGATGAAAGAAAATGTAAGGTACTTAATGAGCAAAGACAAAAAAGATAATCTCCAAATTATCGGAATAATAGAAAATGAGGAAAAAGGAAATGGGAAGAGCAGGTAGTGTGAGAGGTAATAGCATATCTTTCCCATTTTCTGGAAAGAGGCAGCTGCAGAAGTCCAAGAGGCCAAAAGAGTACCAAACAAGTAAACTAAAGTTTACTGGGAGTCAACTAAAGAGGTGAAAGACCTATACAAAAAAACCCACAAAACTGCTTCAAGAAATAAAAGAGCACACAAGGAAATGGAAACATATACCCTCTTCATGGATTGGAAAGATTAACATTAAAATGGCAATACTTCCCAAAGTATTGTACAGATTTAATACTTTGGATTGTTATAAGAAATGATACTGTTTCATTTAAAACAAGGGAGGAAATGAGAAGCAAGGAAGAATTGCAAGCATACTTGATTTATTTGCCAGGAGCAGGGAAAAAACACTACTTTCCTGCAGTTTCCATAGATTAGATTCATTGTGCTTTTTGCACATCCTCTTAACTACCTTTAAAGTTGTTCTAATTTATTTATTTTTTTGTTGTTGTTTTTGTTTTGGGGTTACACCCAGCAGCGCTCAGGGGTCACTCCTGGCTCCAGGCTCAGAAATCGATCCTGGCAGGCTCAGGGGACCATATGAGATGCTGAGATTCAAACCACCAACCTTCTACACGCAAGGCAAATGTCTTACCTCCATGCTATCTCTCCAGCCCCTGTTCTAATTTATTAAAGAGGCCCACTTTTCCCTTATTTGGGAATGTTGAATAACACTTATACTTTATCAAAGGCTATTAAATGAATCTTGGGCTTTTAGCATAAACAAGTCTTCACTATTGAAAACCTAATGAGAGAGGAACATAATTACTAAAAACAGTGTCAAGTAAGGCTAGAACCTTTTTAAGTGTGTAATTCCACTGATGAGTATAAAATTCATATTGAGAATGTGGAAGTTTTCAGAGAATCCCTTGGAAGTGATTAAGATTTCATTGGAGGAAATGTTCTAGCAATGACCAGGAAAGGAGCAAGCTGTGACTCTTGTCATGCTATATCTTACAGTCCCAAATCTAAAAGATGAGAACAGGAAGGAAGTTCCCTCAGTCTGGTGGAGATTTATAGGTGTCTTTATTGAATCTCTGTTGTTCTCCTCTTCAGTAAGTAGATGTCAGAGCCAGCAGGAGGTTACTGACTTGATTCTCTGAGCTCTCAGTGGTCCTCATGATTCCTCTAAACAACCTCTTGCAGTAAACATCTTTCCTCAGAAGCTGCTACAAAGACTGCCTTGTGCTGTTCAGAATTTACAAGAAGTTACTGTTACAGGTTGTTTAAAAACACATAGATTTTTCTGTTTATGATAGAGAATTCCTCTGTGACTTATGATCCTGCTGTATTCATCTTCTCTTGATCTTTTGAAAATCAAAGTTACTTAAAATAGATGGAAATTTCTTCAAGTTTTTTGTAAATTTTTCTTATTAGATGTGTGATGAAAATGGATCATCACTGTCCTTGGATCAACAACTGCTGTGGTTACCGAAACCATGCTTCCTTCACAATGTTTCTTCTTTTCGCCCCACTGGGGTGTATTCATGCTACCTTCATTCTTACTATGACTATGTACTCACAGCTTTATAATCGGGTAAGTGAAAAATGTTTCTAGCAAAATTATGCATGCCATGTTCAATGAAGATTACTTTAGAAATCATTTTTGGAGGGGCCGGAGAGATAGCATGGAGGTGTAGAGTGTTTGTCTTGCATGCAGAAGGATTCTCAGCATCTCATATGGTCCCCCGAGCCTGCCAGGAGCGATTTCTGAGTGTAGAACCAGGAGTAACCCCTGATCACTGCTGGGTGTGACCTCCCCCCCCCAAAAAAAAAGGAAAGAAAAAT
>PVKC010034890.1:0-13668 GCA_004027635.1 Crocidura indochinensis
ATAGATAGATAGATAGATAGATTCCTCTATTTGGAAGAAAGTAGTAAGATTATTGAGTATTTAGAGCTAGCAGTATGGTTATTATCAGTTTTAGAAAACATACTTTGCTACAGTATGAATCAAGAAGGATCTTGTTACTGTAATTTATATTGCTGGTACACTTTGGAAAGCCTACCATCCTCCATGAAGTTCATTTCTATTGTACACTGAAATTCAGATTCATAGTCTGGGGCCTTGACATTTAGATCATGTTCATATGTGATTTAGCATCATCAAGTAGAGCTTTTAGACACAGTTGATCTAGATCTTAAGACGTGTGAACTCAAGAAACAATGTGTTGGGGCCGGGCGGTGGCGCTGGAGGTAAGGTGCCTGCCTTGCCTGCGTTACCCTAGGACGGACCGCGATTCGATACCCCGGTTTCCCATATGGTCCCCCAAGCCAAGAGTGACTTCTGAGCGCATAGCCAGGAGTAACCCCTGAGCGTCACTGGATGTGGGCCAAAAACAAAACAAACAAAAAAAAAAACAAAAAACAAAAACAAAAAAACCCCCAAAAAACAGAAACAATGTGTTGCATGTGTGTGCACACAGACATATTCTCATATACAAATCTCACATAATGGAGAAACAGATATAGGGTGATTTTTTTATAGACTCTCAAAAAGAAAGAATATAGAAATCCATAATAAAAATTCTTTTCATAAATTAATCACAAGACTGAAGTGTTAGTACAAAGAATAAATGGCCAATCTGGGCTCAGTTTCCTCCTTGGTATCCTATTTGGTCCCTTGAGCTCCTTTGGGAGTTAGCTTTGAGTAAACTGACTCCTGGAGTAAGCCCTGAACAACGCTGAGTGTGGTCCCACAATAAAAACAAAAGAAAATAAACAAAATGCAATCACAGATATCTATAACAATTCTTAAATACAGTAGAAGCCATATTACTGCTTGTTTTATCGGGTACAATAATTTTTCCTGTCAATGACTCACTATGGCTCTTGGTTATCATCTCCTAGTTTACTTTTCTTACCCACTAAATTGGTCTATTTAACAGCAGATTTTTTTCAGTTGGCTTGCTAGATGTGAAATACTGAGTAAGTCTTATTTTCCATTCAGGTTCATATGATTATTTTAAAAATCTTGTGGATTTCTTATAAATAAATTTATAAAACATTCCACTAGAATCTAGTCACTAGACAAAAACTGTTTATACAAATCTTGTCAAAACAAGCCTTTCTGCAAGAAAAAACAAACTTATTCCTAGATTGAGTGCAAGCTATGGTGGTTACCGAAGAGAAAGGGGTGGGGGGAGTGTGAGAAGAACAGGTGGAAGGATATTTTTGGTAGTGAAATGACATTGGAACTTTGATGGTAAGAATGGTGACAAGCACACTTATAGACTTGAAACTAAACTCTTGTAGTTAAAACAATTATTGCAATCCCACGCTAAGTTAAAGAAACAATAATTTAAAGTCCTGTGTCTTGGCCTTGCAGGAAAAAACTGTTGACAGACAGTTTACTTCAGATTCATAAGTTCTATTAGTTAGCATCTGTGGAGAGTCCTTTTGTCTAAGTAAATCAATTTTTGAGGTATTGCCTTCAGTAGTTTTGAGGTGTTGACAAAGGATCTTATGTTTTCATCTTGAGTTTAATGTTTTCTATAAAGCTTTTGTTTAAATTGAGAAGATTTATGGAATTATAAATAATTTTATTGTTGAACCTGTAAAATCCTAGTGCTGTTTTGTTAATCCTTTGACTGTTTTCTGAGAAGTAAAGAATTAGTTAAAAATATTTTCTATCTCCTATCTCATTTTATCTTCATCACTGGGAAAATGTCAGAACACGATTTAAGTATTCTCTGTAGGAATCACTTGAGCTGAATAACTAGATGTTAAGTTTTCCACATCACTGTAGATGTAGTGTTGTTGAATATTCTACTACTACATAACAAGGATATCCTTTCCCAGCTTGCCACATTTTTTCCCACCTCCTATTAAGTCCTCACTGACAGTTTCATTAAGTGTTATCCAACTTATCTGAGTAGTTACCTCATGCTCCTACAGACTTTAAACTAGATCTTTCATTAGACATTTTCTAGTTTTCTGCACTCTGCCTATACCCATATTTTTTCCTTTCCCATATATTTTGACTTAAAAAATCATACTTGTGGTTACAAAAATACATTATTATTTTATCTCTACTGTATTCTATTTGTTGAGGCAGTCTCAATTCTCCTCCAAAGATAGGGAAACCAGCCCATCACTTGATAGACAGTGATAACTTTTGGAAGATCACACGGGGATAGAAACATTGATCTGACCATTTCTAAAAGCATGTAGTTAACATTGCTATTGAGATAAAAATTATCAGGCAGTTCTTTACAGTTACCTTTTAATATAGATCCATAAAAGTGATTAATTGAGTCACATAGTTTAGAGTAAAAGTACTGAAAACAACTAAAATATCTGGGGAAGATGGTTGAATTTTAATGTTTTGGTTAAAGTAAGGTGAATAAATAAAAAAATGATAGCAAGAAGTTCAGAGAAGTAGCAAAGGGCTTACTACCCAGTGTCTTAAATGCTATTATAAAGACTCTAAGTTTTCTGTCAAGGCTTGGGGAAGGGCTAGCTAATAGGGAAGACATTATTGGGATTTGTTAGGAAAGGTCCACTGACTGGGTCACAAAGGTACAAGCATTAATAATATATTTGTCATCCTTGTGAAGATTATCATGTGGCGAGAAATAAAAATAGAATCAAGGACTGAAGATATATCTCAAGTGGTAGATCACTGCATAACAACATTCTTAGAACTTTGATGGGTATATCCTTTGTGATGCCAGAGTAATATTATTCTGAGTGTACTTTTGGACTGGGGATCCCTCAGACACTTCAACTGCTAACCTTACTGTAAAAAATGGGGGAAAGAAATCCAGAGAGATAGTACAGCCAATAAGGCACTTACCTTGCATGCACTGACCGAGGTTTTAACTCCAGCACCATATAAAGTCTTCAGAGCTCTGTCAGAAAAATCCCTGAGTTTAAAGCCAAGAGTAAACCCTGAACATGCTGTGTCTGGACCCAAAACAGAACAAAACAAAAGAACTAAGAAAAGAAATGAGGTCAATTGCTATAGTACCTAGTCAGCTCTACTTGAGTCAAGAACTTGAATGATATACCTAAGTCCTTGCAAATAACTCTTTAAATCTGTAATTGGATTAAAGTTGAAATTTTTACTTTTTAGACTTTCCTAATAATATTTAACACTATCTCCAACCCAAACTTTTTGTTACTGAAAATCAACGCATTGTATACATATATAATACATATCCTATCCATCCATCCATCCATCCATCCATCCATCCATCCATCCATCCATCCATCCATTCATCCATTCATCGATCCATCCATCCATTCATCCATCCATCCATCCATCCATCTATTCATCCATCCATCCATCTATTCATCCATTCTTTCTATCTATCTATCTATCTATCTATCTATCTATCTATCTGTCTGTCTGTCTGTCTGTCTGTCTGTCTGTCTGTCTGTCTTTTATCTATCATCTATCTATAAATCTACCTACTATCTATCTATCTATCTATCTATCTATCTATCTATCTATCTATCTATCTATCTCTAATTCTTTTGTCTTCTACAGCTATTCTTTCTGTACTTTACTATCTTCCCCAGACTTTGAATTTTATGAGTTTAATAAATTTGAAATTCTGGTTTCCAGGTTTCTTTGAAAATAATTCCATTTCAAATACATTTTTTGTTTTACATGGACCATTTGTTCTTCTTGAGACCTTAAATCAATGTAAGATATTTAAACATTTCAGATTTTGGTCTGAAAGATGGCATGAAATTTTTATTTACCTCTTTCCTTTATTTGTTCTCTCCCTTCCCTCCCAGTTACATGGATTATAGGGACATGAAATTTTATAAGGAGACACATTCAAAATTTTGTTATTTTATTATTTTTTAAAAACTTTATTGATTGATTGGTTTTTGGGCAACACCCAGCAGTTCTGGGGGTGACTCCTGGCTCTGCATCAGAAATTGCCCCTGCAGGCTGGAGGACCATATAGGATGCTGGGAATTAGAAGTGAGTCCCTCCCAGGTTGGCCTCAAGGAAAGCAAACATCCTACCGCTATGCTACCTCTCCAGCCCCATATTCAGAATTTTAGAAGTCAGCTAACTGGAGTACAATTGTTCAATTTTAATGTCATATAGACAATTACAAGTCTACCTATCAGTATCTGGTCATACATATGGTACATGATTTTTTATGTTAATGGAAAGTAAAATATATTTTTGTGTTATAGTTTTGGTAGCCTGGCTATTATAGTGGTAAAGTTTATGGTACTGATGGACAAAATACTGCACCCTTCTACCACTAAAGAACCCACAACACATTACCACTATTCATATGGCACCTTTTACCATTACTGCTTTGCTTTCTTTCTCTGAATTACATTATTCAAACTATATTGTTTACTCTGAGCATTTTACAAAGAAATTTAAACAAAGGTCAAAAGAAATGAGCAACACTTAAATCTAAGGAAAAGGCTCTAAAACTATGTCCAGAGTACAGGCGGGGGGTGGTTGGGGAGGAGGGAGATTTGGGACAATGGTGATGGGAACGTTGCACTGGTGATGGGTGGTGTTCTATACATGACTGAAACCCAAACACAACTATGTATGTAATCAAGGTGTTAAAATAAAAAAAAATAAAAAAAGAAACTCTAAGTTTGTAAATTTTAGGCGTCCTGCATATTGCCTGTAATATAATTATAGTACTATCATTTTTTAAGCTAATCTTGGATCTTAACATTTTTCTATTAAGTTTACTAAATTCCCTTCTTGTGAAAATAGTTTTATTTTTTCACAGACAAGCATTGCAGAGATGACTAGTCAAAATATCAAGTACATGACACATTTTTATTTTCTAAAGAAAACTATCCTACTGTATCCTTGACTTAGTGAACTCACTTGGACCAAGTCCACTTCAAGTCTGATGTAACTGAGTAACAATAACTGTTACTAAGTTTATGTTTCCTGAAAGAGACCACTTTAGTACCTAACTTGTGATGGTATTTAGCTTGCAGGCTGAAAAGGACCTATGAAAACTAAGAAAAATGCAGAAGTTCAATAACAATAGAAACTCTCATGGGAATAATTCTTCTGATGGAGTTGAACCAAGAAAAATTTATGTAAGATTTTCCTCATTCAAATTCAAGTTTAGTGATGTTTCAAGTGTGGATCAGATGCACAATTGCTGAGAATTTACCCTAACCCTGTTTTAATAATTAAGTCATGTTCCAGTTATGCAGGCTACAGAACAAATTACTGCAAAAGTTAATGGCTTCAAAAATGATAATCATTTATTACTTTACATTTTTGTGTATCAAGATTTCAACACACTCTGTTTCTGCTTTATGAAACCTCAAAAGAAAGACTAGGAGTCTGGGACAATAATGATCTAAATCACTCATTCACTTTTGTGGAAGCTGGCTCTTGACTTCCTGGGATTCATTTCTGTTTGACAGAACACTTCAAAAGGTCCCCCATGTGTCATGGCTTCCTTATATAGGGGAATGAATTCTAAGAGGAAAAAAGTCTCAAGAGACAAACAGAGCTAAGAAGAAGCTGCTTTCTCTTTTGAAACTGTGACCTTGAAAGTCATGCAAATAATGTTTGTACATTATATTGCTGAACACAGTTACAAGGGTCCACCCAGACTAAAGGAGAGGGATGCCTGATTGAGAAGTCATCTGTTGTAAGAGATTGTGTGGGGTGAGGCATATACTGTTGCTGGTACAACCTGTACTCATGCTGGCTTCCAGATTAGATGTTCTGGCTTTAAATTTACTATGTACTAAGTACTGTGTGACCTCCTTAAGAAAATGTCTTGACTTCTCTGTATTTCAATTTTGTTACTGGGTTGGTAAAAGTTTTATATCAAGAAACTAGAATGGTACTTGTTACATATTAAATGCCATGTAGTTGGAAAGTAAGAACTTATTACCTAACAATAAGAGTTTTCTGTTCTTGCTACCCACTTCCATTCCTCCATTGTTTCATAGAAAGGAAAAAAATCTTTTGATATAATACATTATTGTGGGATAGAAGATGAAGTAAAGATCCCATGAGAAGAAAAAGGAAGATGTCTAACTTCTTTTGTTTTTTTAAAATTTTTATTTTGACCATATCTTTCACAGTAATTTTTTAGGTACATAGTGTCTGACTTCTTAAACTTAATTTTGGATGCCCCACAAAGAGCACAGTCAAACTCTGTATTTATATCCTATGAATTAGACAGGGTTTTCTGTAGGTTTCTAAGTTCAACTCAATTCCAATATGTGTGTGTATGAATGCTAAAGGCAAATCTCCATTACCATTGAAGTACAAGAAACTTCATCTCTATTCTGTTGGCATCAACCCTGAGGTGGCAACCGATTCTTTTGGTACAAGATTCAGTCTGCCAAAATTGACTTACAATTCAGATATCAGTATAAACCCAGGCATTTATTCATGTTTCTGATTAACTGGCTACATATTTAAGATTTATACTACCCTTTCCTCAGAGTTCAGAAGCTTTTCACAAGCAGATTAGTGCCAATGTTTCTCAATGACTCACTGATGAGAGATTTTCAGGGTACTTATTCCAGTTTGATTGCTAGGATGGCTCATAGAAAACTGGGAAGCTATTTAATTCAATAGATCACAAACTTACTACTATCCATGCCCTCTCCAGTCATACCATTTTCCCCAAATTTCTGTGTGTTCACCAACTTAAAAGTTCTCCAAAAGTCTCTTTTAAGTTTTTATCAAGCTATTTTACATTAATCATTACATTATTTAATTGATTGCTCACTGGCAATTGTGGTAATTCATCAGTTTTCATCCTGGAAACCTGAGGCAGGAACTAGAAGCACCTACTCTTCCTTAATATGAACTTCCAAAAAGTAACTTATTTACATAAAAGAGACATCTTTATCATTTTCAGGGTAGGCTTTTGGTAACTGTGAGACAAAAATTGCTGTCTGTTTCTTTTGGGTCACACCTAGCAGTGAGCAAGGCTTAATTTTGGCTCTATGCTATGGGATCTTTATGGCTTGGGTACCATAGTATGCTGGGGATCAAATTTGGGACAGCTACATGCAAGGCAAGTGCCTAACTCCTCTCTGGCCCTTGTTCTTTTTTTTTTTCCTTGAAAATTTTATTTTTAATTATTTGTATTAAGACATAAAGATTTATAAAGTTATTCATACTAGTGTTGATTTAGGAATGGTGTTCCAGCACCAATACCATCACCAATTTGACCGTCCCTCCACCAGTGTCCCCAGGTTCCTTCCTACCACACAGACAACAAATCAATAAAAGTCAAGTAGGATATTGCACGTTTTTCTTGTCCGATGGTTGTACTTTCTTCCTTTCTAACTCTTTTGAATTTAAGATGTTGCCTATCTCTTTGTCCAAAGGAAGAGGTATCAAACTATTATCACTAACTTCCTAGATGGTGAGGTTAAGTAATTTTGTTTTTCCAAACACTTTTCCAAAGCTTCTATATCATTTGATATTCAAGTAAAAGTAGGGAGAGTAAATCTGAAGAATAGCAGCTGTGTATCCACAACACTCATGCTTTTTGGGTTTTAATAACCACACATATCGTTTTTTAATTTAAAGGAAACGGATGGGTTAACTAAATTTAGGAGCATTTTTTTCTTTAGGAGAGAAAAGCTCCTCTTCAGTCTAAATCTGCACTCATCAAGACTCAGTCACATATAGAATGAATGGTGAATAAATCAACCCCATGATCCAAATATAAGTAATTCTAATTACTTCTCAAAGAAGCAAACCAAGCCCTTTCATATTTATCTGTGGATTTTTTTCTCTGAAGCACCCAATGAGTTTCTCAGGGATTTAATTCCTGTTGACTTGAATGCAGTTTCTGTAATTTCAATAGAAACACTGTAGCCTATAAAATACAATTTTGGGGAGGGCTATATGAAAAAAAAAAACAAACAAACAAAGCAGAGCACAGTCAAACAGCACCTCCAACCCTCTTCTTTATTAACAGCACAACCGTGATCCTTAGGGAAGCCAAATGAGAAAACACCTGTGAATTTATTCCTTCCAGAACTTCGCCAGTGGCTGTGTTCTACCCTTTCCTCTTTTATGAAAGAGTTCATTTGCTCCGTTTCTGACCCCAGGGCAAGGACAAATGGATGTAGGCCTAGTGTGACTTCTCTGCTGTTGGCTGTCTTCCCTGTACCAAATTAATCACTGAATCCCAGCCTGACAGACCCAGTTCTTTGCTGCTGCTCATCCTCTGGCTGTTCTGGTGATTACTTAAAGCTTTTTGCAGATGCAAGAATTTCTCAATTTTTTTTTCTTCCCTACTGCTCTAACTGCTGTGTTGGCTTCTGCACAGAGAGGGGCCACAGTTCCCTCCCACAATGCGACTTGTGGGCAGAAAGGAAGCCTGAGCATTCCATTGAAATCCAGGTTTCTGTTACTCATTAGCTTTGCCACCTTGGACAAGTAACTGGGCTTCTTAAGCTTCTTTATCCTTGAAAAGAGAATAATAGTAACCACATTGTCATCTTTAAAGGCTCATTGTGATCATTGATAGGGAACTCTTAATCTCTCTTCTTTTACTTTTTACTTTTGCCAAAGTTCCCCCTGATAACCCGGGGACCTCTGATTCCCTCCTGAAATTGTTTTATAACTTTCTAAAATACAGACAATTGCAAACAAAACCAATTATATCAATACATCATTTTAAATGAGTAAATTATTGAAATGGAACACATGCATTTCAATTAATGTTGCTACATATATATTTTAGCAGTCTTAGATAATTATGATTTAAAATGAATGACACTCTAGTGAAATGTTTTTCTTTTCTCTTTTTACTTTCATTTTCATTCCCTCTCTTCCTGTATTTCTTTTATCCTTCCTTCCTTTCTTTTTTTCTTTCTTCTTTCTTTCTTTCCTTTTTCTTTCTTTCCTTCCTACCTTCCTTTCTTTCTTTCTTTCTTTCTTTCTTCTTTCTTTCTTTCTTTCTTTCTTTCTTTCTTTCTTTCTTTCTTTCTTTCTTTCTTTCTTTCTTTCTTTCTTTCTTTCTTTCTTTCTTTCTTTCTTTCTTTCTTTCTTTCTTTCTTTCTTTCTTCTTTTTCTCTTTCTCTAATTCAGAACACACAAATACAAGGCAAGTGTTCCCCCATTAAGCTGCATTCTCATTCCAAATATTTCTTTCTTTGTAAAAACTTTGAGCAGGATTGTTGAAGTCATCAGTCATGGGTGTGCTCAAAGTGTATTCCCAACTCTGCTCAGGAGTGATCCCTTGTATGCTCAGTAATATGGATTCAAATCTGAATAGGCCATATACATGGTAAATGCTTTACCTCCTGTACTAAATCCCTGACCCCAATATTTATTTTTTTTACTTAAGAGTTTAATGAACAAAACATAAGAATTTTTTATTTTCCAAGAGTGATGGAAACAGAGCTCAAATGGGTAAATAATCCCCATCAGAAAAAAATAATGATCTTAGAAGATATTTTCCCCATGTAGGAGATGTTAGGGAACACAGTGGATATGACTAAGGAAGTTGAAGATGTAAGAATACTAGAATATGTTCCTCACATGCCGTTTCCTTGAAGATCTCAGCAAGCTTTTTTTCCCCTTTGGAGTATTCTACATATGGCACAACCAAGACCAGTCTGAAGAGTTATATTTGGCCACTTCCAAACCTAAAGGCTTTCCCTCCAATGGCTGGAGATTATGAAACATGACTGTTGTTTGAGTTGAGGGTTGCAAGACTCGTTGAAATAGCTGATGCTGGAGCAAATACTAGTTGTCACACCCATAAGCCTATTTCTTTTTACTTTTTTCCTGTTTTGTGAACAGAATCTATGGTATTCTTTTGTAGGTAAAGGGGGTTCTTGTTTTTTTTTTTCCATGTTCCCTTAATTTCAAACTCTCTGCACTCTTTTCCTTGACTTTTTCTGAAAACATGTGCTAAACACGTGGTTTGTCTGTGTCATCCTCCCTTTCTAGCATCTTTTGGGGGGGAAAAAGAGCCTAAAAATTAGGACAGAAAACTTTTGCTTTTATGGTTATTATGTAAAATAAAAAAACATGTTCTCTTTCTTTCTATTTGTTGCTGTTACTGCAATAACCAGGACCAGCCATGCTTTGTGGTGCTTGCTCCCTGGGGATCAC
The DNA here is from genome assembly GCA_004027635.1 of Crocidura indochinensis. Lineage (NCBI taxonomy): Eukaryota > Metazoa > Chordata > Mammalia > Eulipotyphla > Soricidae > Crocidura > Crocidura indochinensis. The sequence goes on from PVKC010034890.1 coordinate 10,237, forward strand.
ATTTTTGGTTGTGGTACTCAAACATATGTTTGCATTGCTCACTTGGTGTAAATACTTTTTAGTTGTTGTGCTCAAACATATTGAATATACAGTTCTCACCCAGATCACTACAACATTCACATATAATGTCATTGGAGATATATTCTTCATCAGCCACAGTGCTCACGCATCATTTAGTCTCAGTGCTCAGGTCACATACATTAGCTGTGTTGCTTGTACACACTGGCTGTGCACTGGAGACCATCAATTGCTGTGACAGAGATACTCAAAAAACAGAGGTATTTGAACCATATTCACAGTTGAGGATCACACTTATAACTTTACATAATTCTTTGAACCATGGAGCTATCCCTTGCCAGCTTTTATATATAAAGATTTATTGGAACATAGTCACTCCTAGTAACTTAAGTATATTCTTGGTTTTAAAGAAAACTTCCTAGAAAATGTTGCTTGAGGATATCATCTACATACGTCACATATTTTTTTTTATCAGTGAACATATCCACATTAGCTGAAGACTCCTATTTTTACTTCAGAGAAGGGCTGAAATCATCTCTCTCATTTTATGAGATCTCCCCTTTCTTTTCCTTTTTTTTTTTGACTTAGCCCCATTTGATTCCCATTCTTGGTGTTCTTTAGAACACCTTTGCTAGCATGTCTAATATTATTTTGTTTACTTTTCCAGTCTGAGAAGAGTCCAGTGTATGGGAATTTCCCTGCTACACTCAACATGTTTAGCCAGCCCACTTGTTTCATATCATAAGGGAAGAGGGAATGGTTCCTGCTTAAACTTCCAGATCAATGGTACCCCAAATCTTAGCAGTGGCTAGGGTGAGAAGTAGTATTATAGGACTTTTGATGCCATATATCCTCAATTGGCATCTAAAGCCACATTGGAGGTGTAATGTACAAAGGTTAAGGCTCTTTACTTGCATCTGATTGCCTGGGTTTTATTCCTGGCACTATATGCTCTATGTATTGTATGCCCTCCAACTCAGGAAGAAACCCCCAAGCACATAGCTGGGAAGAAGCATTGCTAGGTTTGACCCAACCACTAAATACCATGCAAGTTTGGTGTGGGGAGGCATTCTTGCTCTATTATAAGTTCACTCCACTTTAACTTTATTTCTAGATCTCAAAATGAAAACTTGGTATCATATTGCTTTTTATCCTTTTTCAAATGTTAGGGTCAGGTTGAAGTTTCAACAAATTTACTTTTCAACCTGATGTAATAATCTTAAAAACACTTTTTCCTGGATTTTCTTATAAAAGTCTCAGATGCCTTAACAGGCAGTTCCCATTTTACTAGGACATTGTTCCCTTGAAAACTGTCATGGTATGTGGGTGCTTTGAGAATTGAAGAGTCCCAGTAAATTGTATAATTCTGCCCTCTCTCCTTGGTTCTTTCTGGCTGATAAAAGTACTTCACTAGCATTTGGGGGAAATATATACTGATTTCTCCTTTTAGATTACTGTTTACCACAGAAATATAGGCAAAGACTCCATTCAAGAGGGTATTGTTTAAGTTACCAGGAATAATTAAATGAGAAAAAGAATCCCCAAAGGGTAAAGTAAAATCAGAATAGAGTTTAACTTACTACTGAATGCTCTATAAAAACAAGTTGTTTCATTCCAAGTCAGAAGTAAAGATTCCATACTCAATTATTTGGTGGGGGCAGGGTATGCTGGCATGTGGGGTACATTTCCAAACAGTGCTCAGACTTGGAGTGGTATTTTGAGTGACACTTGACCAACACATTGAGCCAGAGATACACTGCTTGCACAGTGCTGGGCCATCAGCATTATATCACAGTGTTGGGATGGGGTGAGAGGGGATGCCTTGCTAATGATACTGGAATGGGCCTTGCACATGAAAGGCATGTGCCCTCACCCCTTGCTCCCAGTCCTTTCCTCTTTATCCCCTTTTTAACACATGAGAGGGGTTTTTGTTTTGGTTTTTTTTTTGTTAGTTTGTTTTGTTTATTTTTGGGCTACATCCAGCAGTGCTCAGAGGATACTCCTGGCTCTGTTCTCAGAAATCACTCCTGGCAGGCTCAGGAGACAATATGGGATGCTGTGGATTGAACCCCGGGTCAGCTGCATGCAAAGCAAATGCCCTACCAGCTTTGATATCATTCCAGCCCTGAAAGTTTTTTTTTTTAATGCAGAAAGTAGTTTTTATGAAAAAATATTTAGAAAATGAGAGGGGCATGAGAGAATGAAGAGGGAGACAGGTGTTCAAGAGAGAACATAAACTTCTCTAGAGTGGAAAAGGCAGAACATAACCTTTCGGAGAAGGTGTTATACATTTTCTCCAAAGTGTCTTGACTTGGTTGGAGTTCTCTGTTCATGTAAAAGTCTGTGTATTGTTACAGGAAAACCTTAAACTCTTGACTGTCCTTTAATATTTTTTCAACATCTTTATATTCTCCTATATATTTTTTTTTACTGAGACAGTTTCATTCTTCTCTGGGTGATGCCTCAGTTTCTCCTTCTCCAAAAAGCTCTGAATTTGCATCTCAAAAGGATGTGCTTCTCATGCAACTGGGTTACTGTGCATTTAGACATTTTCACCTTGAATTTAATTGTTTCCCCAAAACTCCTTCTTATGGCCCCCTTTCTATAAGCCTGTAATACCTCCCTCAGAGATTTCACCCCCTGAAATCTGTAAAGGTTATATGGTAAAGGTCCTTCTTTTGTGATTTCTTTTTTTGAGGGAGGGGATCACACCCAGCAGTGCTCAGGGGTTACTCCTGGCTCTACACTCAGAAATCACTCCTGGCAGGCTTGGGGGACCATATGGGATGCCAGGATTCAAACCACCATCCTTCTGCATGCAAGTCAAACACCTTACCTCCATTCAATCTCTCCAGCTCCCTTTTGTGATTTTTTTATGCTGACAAAAAGATACATACCCTGCCTACATAAGAAGGTAAAATCTCACAACTAAGTATTAATAGGGTCCAGGCAATCAATGGCTTAAACAAAAAAGTTAAACTTATTCATAGTCCAACACTCAATATGTAAATGAGTTCTAGTTATAGGGCCTCCAAATCGTGAAAGGTGAAGAGCATAGTTTCTAATTTATGTTCCTTTTTTAATTTATCCTTTTCTATTATTTTTGAATATGTATTTAAGTATTTGATATATGCTTTATGGTAACAAAGTATACTATTTAGTGGCACATGAATATAATTAAGAAAAAAATGTTCAACATTTTGTTAATGCAAGGGCATATGGACAAAAATATCCATTTTACATGTCTTAGTTCATCGTTTAAATAGATCCCAAATGCTGCATTACAGTTATAATGCAAATTCCATGGAAAGAGGTGACTGCTTTATAGCTTCAGCCATCCATGTTGGTCATTTAGAATTGACTGATACAACAGGAGTAGAAGGATAAAATGTCAAGTGAACAAGTTAATTTAGA
>PVKC010034891.1:0-13613 GCA_004027635.1 Crocidura indochinensis
AAAAAAAAAAAAAAAAATCATCATCATCAAGATTCACCCAAAGAAGTGGGGCTAGAGCGAGAGCACAGTGGTAGGGTGTTTGCCTTGCAAGCGGCCGACCTGGGAGGGAGTGGTTCAACTACCGGCTTCCCATATGATCCCCCAACATGCCAGGGTTAATTTCTGAGTGCAGAGCCAGGAGTGACCCAAGTACCACTGGGTGTAGCCCAAAAACCAATCAATCAACCAATCAATCAAGTTTAAAAAAAAGAAAAAAGATTCAACCAAAGATTATTATTGTCTTCCGATGTCAGTAGTATCCTATAAAGCTTCTATCAGATTCATGTTAATTATTGATTTAAGTATTGTTTTTTTCCTTCTATAAGATGGAACCACTTAAGATCTAGGATATTGGCACTTATTTGTACTACATGCTATGACCTACTAACAAAAGAAAAACTGTTTTTGACTTTACTGGTTCATTTTCCTTTTCAGCAAATAAAATGTCAAGAAGGTATCTTCTTCAAAAAATTGTTATTTTTCTAACTCAGATTTGCCACAAATTAGCGAGTTTTATTTTATTTATTTTTGTCTCATATATGGTTTGTAGTATATAAATAAACTTTTCAAAAGTCTATTATGCCTGATCAATTGTCTAGAATGAATGTAAAACTTCAATTCTAATACGAGATTTTTGCTTTGGTTTAGAGTAATTTAAAATTATTCTACAAATCAAAAATAAAATGATTACGCTGTAACTCTAGTTAGAGAAAGAAAAGTAAAAGCCACTCTTCTTTTTATTGCTGTGCAGCTCAGGGCAACAGGATACTGTGGTTGGTGTCAGGACTTGAAACAAAGCACTACTACTCTAATCACATCCCTGGATCTGTCCTTTCTGAATCACTGCAGCATGCTGGTTTGAAAAGTTCCTGATTGTTTTTCTTAAGAAAAATAAAAGACAATATAGTAATAAAACCCAGAGACAAGAGAGATGGGGACCGGAAGAACCAGCCCATGATATGAAGCTCACCACAAAGAGTGGTGAGTACAGTTAGAGAAATAACTATCATGACAATGGTAGTGATGAGAGAAATAGAATGCCTATCTCGAAGACAGGCAGAGGATAAGGAAGGAGGAAAATGGGGGACACTGGTGTTGGGAAAGTTGCACTGGTGAAAGGTGTGTGTGCATTTTATGACCGAAACTCAATTATGAACATGTGTGTAACCATGGTGCTTAAATAAAGAAATTATTATAAAAAAAAGAAAAGTTCCTGGTTGGAGTTAATTGCAATTTTATGGAAGAGACTGACTGTCAGCCCTGGTTAATCTTGAAAGAGTGACTCGAATCACATCTATACTTCTTAATCCCATTCCCATTTCTCCTTTACCCTATTCCTCTTTAGGAGCTCGAAACAATGGCTTAAATAAATACACCCCCCTTCCTTTATTTTTTAACATGATCCTTTTTCCATATTGAGGCTGTTCATATTCATTGTTTTGTTCTAATAGGAATCACTCATTAATACAAAATAGTTTACATCTAGTGAAAAATCACATTTCTACCACAATGAAATTTTGTAACCAATAACCACTTTATGTATTAAAGTGAACACTTTTTAGAAAAATTTTAGTTATCCACAAAAAATATTTCACTTTCCAGCATCCTATTTCCTATGTTAAATTACTTTGTAAAAATTATTTTTTTAAATCATTGAGATTCAGAAACTAAAAAAAAAAGTTAGTGTTAACCCTAGGAATATCCAAATTACAGGGGAGAGAGAGAGTGAGAGAGAGGAGAGAGAAGAGAGAGAGAAAGAGAGAGAGAAAGAGAGAGAGGAGGACTGAGGAAAAATAAAATGGAAGTTTAGAAATGAGGATATAAGGCATTTTCTTGCTCCTGATTTGTTTTTGTTTTTTTGGGGGGGCCACACCCACTGGCACTCGGGGATTACTCCTAGCATGTTCATGGACTATATGGGCTGCTGGTTGGCTTCGTGCAAGGCCAATACCCTACCAACAGTGCTATTGCTCCAGCCCTACCTGCTGATTCTGCTGATTTTTACCCAGTTGGATAAACTGCCATCACATTTTCAAAATGGCTTTACCATGGAATAAGACTATTTTTTGTACGCACTTATTTCCTGGTTTTTGTTTTGTTTGGGGACCACTGATGATGCTCAGGCCTTATTCTTTCCTTTAACTGCCCTGAGGGATCCCTCCTGGAGGACTTGGGGAACTATATGGGATGCTCTATGTCTGGAAATGGTCTTAAAAAAATTTTTTTTTAAATTTTAGGCATGTGCTTTACAGTATTGTTAATTATAGGGTTTCAGCACAGCGCAATCCTACCTGCCCCAGTGTTCAAGTCTGTCTACCGCTGTCTTGGTGCTATACTGAATTCTTTTTTTTTTTTTTTTTTTGGTTTTTTGGGTCACACCTGGCAGTGCTCAGGGGTTACTCCTGGCTCCATGCTCAGAAATTGCTCCTGGCAGGCACGGGGGACCAGATGGGGCACCGGGATTCGAGCCGATGACCTTTTGCATGAAAGGCAAACGCCTTACCTCCATGCTATCTCCCGGGCCCCTATACTGAATTCTTAAATTGAGTGAGAGATGAAAATTTATTTGCTATTTTCCTACCAGTAGGAATCTAGGTTAAGTTTTTTCACTATTACAAACAATTCTGAAATAAAAATCCTTCTAAATATTTTCTTTCCTTCAAGAACAGGATTATTGTCCTGTATCTTTGTAATGTATTTGAAAATTCTTACAATAAACACAATCTTTATTTTATTGCTTATAAACTTGGCACTTTCATCTCAGATCTACAGGGAGTAGGGTTTTGCCTTGCATGTGGTCAACCTGGGTTAGATCCCTGGCATCCCATATGGTCTTCCAAACCTGCCACAAGTAATTTTTGAGTGTAGAGCCTGGAGTAACCCCTGAGCATTACTGGGTGTGGCCCAAAAGCCAAAGAAAACTGTCTATGGGTTACTGAAGAGGTCAAATTCTGATCATCTACTAAAGTTACAGATCATTTCTATGTTATACGTTTAGTCATAACTTTTCAGCTTCTATGTTATTTGGAAGATTCAATAAAATCTATGATTAAAAAATACCCCAAACTAGGCACGCTCATCAATAACTAATAGATTGGCATAAAATCTAATGTGAAAACATAGGAAGTAAACAATGTCAACATAACATTCCTGCTGTATGCCACTCTGTGGGATCTTTTCAGGGGTGTGGGGTTAGGTTCACCATCAAGCTTTTACTCAATTCTTCGTCCTAAACCACTGCACCAGCATCTGGTACCTCTGCGATTTTCAACTAGTTGAGAATTGGATAGGTCACTGTATCAGATCTGTTTTCAAATAGAGCAATGCTTGAAAAAAAATGAAAGCTGTGGCCAAATGGACCAATTTCCTGAGTATCAGTCACTCGTTAATTAACTGACCTGGGTTTATTTTATTCCACTTTCTTTAAAATTAAGATTTGAATTTTTGTCTAAAGTTGTTTTCAGTGCTATTTATCTCTGAAAAAATTCTTGAAAAAGGATCAAGCAGGTAAGTAAAATTCCTATAACAGAGCTGTTATTCACTTTCTCTACACCATCACATTTGGGGTTGGAAAGATAGCTAAGTGGGAGAGTGCCTGCCTAGAATATAGTGAGAGTTCGATCCCTGGCACCAAATAGGGTAAGTTGAGCACAGAATCAGGAGCAAGTGCTCTGCACTGCTGGGAATGATCCCAAAACCAAAACAAACAACAAGACAAACAAAAAAACAAACCAAAAAGCTCAAATCACCATTCTTTATCTTGGTTCATCTGTTCTTTGTCCTTTGTCAAAGTTGCCCAAGTTAATTGGAATATAGTTGATCCTTTTAGAAGTCTGCTTAATCTCTTATTCCTACAGCAAACTAAACATATTCGATTTAAGCCACACTATTTAATTTAGTGCCTGAAGTCTTGTAGCACTGCAGGGCATTAGTGACTATACTTAGACTCTTACTTAAGATTCATATTTAATTAGATATAATTAACTGGCTGATTTCCTTACAAGAGTCACTGCCTAAACAAAGGCCTGAAGGAGACAGTCAGGACTTATCATTAACTCGTTCAATTGTGTTACCCCAGTAATTAGCAAATAGTGTTATATCCCTCAATTTCTGACCCCTCAAAACCAGTTATGAAATCAGTGAACTTTTTTCATCATTATCATTTTCAGAAAATGACAATAAAATCAAAGATTGATTGCTATATGGGAGTAAAGGTGAGTTTCAAACAAAATTTTTGCTTAAGATGAAGAGGCCAAAGAATGGTTTTAAATGAGTAATTTCAGCATTTCTTAGTTCTAATGTGATTTCAGAAATGTCAGTAGAAAAATAATTCATAAGTTAAATGAATATTATTTAAGATTATTAAAAACAGTGAACCACGTTGTTATAAAAGGCAAATAATTAAACACAGCTTACAGTTATCAACATAAATTAACAGATTTCTGATGCCACATGTCAATATTACACATGTAAGTTCAGTACATATAAGCAAGTAAAATTTGAAGTGAGAAAATAACATTTATGTTATTTGGGCAGGTGAAAATTTCTAAATCAAATTTCATGAAAAAGATAATTACTAGGGGCTAAGTAGTACAGCCTTGCATGTGGCTGACATGTGATTGATCTCCAGCATTCCAAATGGCCACATGAGGCCCATCAGAAGTGATTCCTTAGTGTAGAATTAGGAATAAATCCTGAGCACTGACAGATGTGGCTCCAAAACTTACATATAAAATTTTAAAAAAGATAATCACTAGTCATAAAACTTTTTCTTTCTTTTTCTCTTTTTCGTTTTCGGGCCACACCTGATGATGCTCTGGGGTTACTCCTGGCTATGCGCTCAGAAATTGCTCCTGGCTTAGGGAACCATATGGGAAGCCAGGGGATCAAACCATGGTCCATCCTAGGACAGCAGGCACAAGGCAGACTCCTTACTCCTGTGCCACTGCTCCGGCTCACATAAAACTTTTTTTTTTTTTTTTTGGGCCACACCTGTTTGATGCTCAGGGGTTATTCCTGGCTAAGCGCTCAGAAATCGCCCCTGGCTTGGGGGGACCATATGGGATGCCGGGGGATCGAAACTGCGGTCCTTCCTTGGCTAGTACTTGCAAGGCAGACACCTTACCTCTAGCGCCACCTCACCGGCCCCCATAAAACTTTTTCTTAAAATAGCTACCCATTACTAAACATCTAATACTCTTTCAGCATATACCTCTCATCGGTTTTGAGAAGGAACAGGAACCAGGGACTACACCTGATAAAGCTAGCTCAGATGTGCGATACTCAGGATTCAGTGCTCAGGCTGGGGGCTTACTAGAACCTGCTTGATAACATTAAAAAAGCTGCTGAAGTTTCTGTTCCATTCTTGTAAGAATCCTTCACAAGGGAGGCAACCTAACAAAAGACACCTACATTTTATTTTCCAGGATGTTCAGATGATTCTTGACCCTCTCCATTACAGTGTAAAGTCCCCCAAATCACCTTCTGGGGCTGCAGTCGAAATCAATGATCCCATTAGGAACTGCAGCAAGTGGCACTTTAAGTATTTAATGTCTTCCACGTTGATTAGCTACAATTCTTTAAGAATCTTCCTTAAATGAAGCATAGCTGATTGTTCTACAATACAATTTGTAAATGAGCAAACAAGAGAATGCTTAACTCTTTAACAGTAATTGCTCATTTGCATGTGAGAAGCTGGAATCCAATGCTGAAGACTAACTGAGGAACACATTTTCAAGCCATCTAACGGACTGTATTTGGAATTTTTTTTCAGCAGCCTCACTCTTCCTTTTGATGCTAAACTATCCCCATACTTATTTAGCTAACAAGGAGCTCTTGAACAGTAGACTCCTGTGTATCTTTTGATAAATGAGTGTTTAGAGCTGCCTTAGCTTGCTAGCTGAATGTAGCCAAGTTCATAATCTCTCTCTCTGGATTATATTTCAATCCTTATCATTTTCATGGGCTTCCGTATAATTTTTTATAATGGCCATATAAGTTTATATTTCCACCAACAGCATACAAACAAGGCTGCTGTTGTTTATCTTTTTGATGCTATAATATTTCTTAGGGGTTCTTACTCGCATTTCCCTAATATCAAGGGCTGATGAGCACTTTTCACTTGCCTACTGGCCATCTCTGTATGTCTGCTTTGGAGGAACTTCTATTCAGACATACTTTGTACCCAACTTTTGATCAGGTTGCCTAAATAAAACATTTAAGTTGTTTTAGATATATACAATCTACTATTAGTTGTCTAATAAAAAGTACAAAACGTTGGAGCCTGAGAAATAACTTGGAGGTAGGGTGGTTGCCTTGCAGGCAGGATGATGGTGGTTCAAATCCCAGCATCCCATATGGTCCCCTGAGCCTGCCAGGAGCGATTTCTGAGCACGGAGCCAGGAGTAAACCCCTGAGCGCTGCCGGTTGTGACCCCCCTCAAAAAAAAAGTTCCTAAAAAGTATAAGATGTTACCATTTTCTCTAATACAGATTAACCTAAGAAAGTATGCTATAAAATAACGAATAACCAAATGATTTCATGCCTATGTAGAAGAAAGCAAAGAAACAAAATTCTTAGTTAATCCTTGATTTTATAATACAAATTTTAAATACCATTTTCATAAACAGCCACATATGTATATGTTTAATAGTATATATATTTAGTAGTATTTCTTTTTTTAAACACAGAAAGCATCAGGGGTAGGGAGCCTGGGCCACAACTGGCTGTACTCTGGGCTTACTTCTGCCTCTGTGCTCAGGAGTGACTCCCAGTGGGACTTGATGAACCATATGGAGGAGCCAGGTCAGTTTCACGCAAGGGAAGTACCTGCAGTACTGCTGCTCTGGCCCAGAAAATAGAAAATAGTTTTACATATTGGAACTTTCCATTCTATTATTGTTAAGGTGGTATTCTAGTTCACATAGAAGCGATGGAAGAGAGAGAGACATGAAAACATGAAGATATGAAGAAAGACCAACCCAGGCAAAGCAATCAGTAAGAGGAAAGAAAGGTTCTGAATACACTGAGCTTGGCTGAGTCTGAAATAATGAAGAAATGATGTAACTTTTATGTACCAAGAAAAAGAGAGGAAAAGAACTGTATCAGAGAGGCAGAGTGAGAGGAAAGTCAATTATGTCGCAATGTTATATATCATATTAAAGACATGTTCTTCATATACTGATACACAAACTAAAAAAAAGATTTTTAAATTGCTGCAGCTTTACTTTATTCACCAGGAGCATGAGAATCTCATTTTATACAGAGTTAACTTAAATACTCTGTTAAAACACATTACTATTAAAGTGGTTTTCTTTTTCATTTGTTTGTTTTTGAACCACAATCGGTGGTGCTCAGGGGTTACTTCTGGCTCAGAAATCGCCCCTGGCAGGTTCGAGGGACTATATGGAACACTGGGGATAGAACTCGACCAAGCCCATCCCTGATCAGTAGCGTGCAAGGCAAACGCCCACCACTGTGCTATCACTCTGGCCCCAAAATACATATTATAAAAGTTTTTTTTTTTTCCTGTTTTTGTTTTGGAGTCACACCCGGTGACGCTCAGGAGTTACTCCTCGCTGTGCTCAGAAATCACTCCTGGCTTGGGAGACCATATGGGAAGCCAGGGGATTGAACTGCAGTCCATTCTAGGCTACCGTGGGCAAGGCCTTACCGCTTGTGCCACCGCTCTGGCCCAATATTATAAAAGTTATCTCTCTCTCTTCTTCAGATCTTTGGGCCACAACTGACAGTGCTTAGAGATTACTCCTGGCTCTGTGCTCAAGGATCATTCCAGGTACCATTCATGGGATCACATACTTTGCCAGGCATCAAATTGAGGCTAGATCGAACCAGTGTCAGCCATGTACTAAACAGGTGCCAAAACTTTGAAAAACCTTTCTGGCTGTTATCTCTTTAGTGAGAAAATATATGAAAAAAAAAAAGTACAAAATAACTTCTATAATCTTTCTCTTTTTTTTCTTTCTTGCCTTCTTTACGTTTTTTTTTTTTTTTTTTTGGGCCACACCCAGTGGTGCTCAGGGGTTACTCCTGGCTGTCTGCTCAGAAATAGCTCCTGGCAGGCACGGGGGACCATATGGGACACTGAGATTCGAACCAACCACCTTTGGTCCTGGATCGGCTGCTTGCAAGGCAAACGCTGCTGTGCTATCTCTCCGGGCCCCTTCTTTACTTTTTTTTTTTAAATCATATAATTCAATTTTTAATTTATACTGAATAACAATCTGATGACTTGTTTATATAGTAAAAATATGGACTTTCTGAACTTAGAGGAAGACTCTTTGTTCATGCTATTCCTTAGGAAATTAAAAAAAGAGAAAATCAGCTTATTTGCTGCAGAGACTATTTATTGATACTTTATAGTCTGAGATTTTTAGGATAAGGCTTTGAACAATCTCTTGATCGCTTAGTGACAGATAATAATCTTCATAAATTTCCTCTGCATACTTGTTCCCCATCTTTAATTTTTTATTTTCTTTGTCTTTGTATTTGATTGTTTCCTCTGCATGAAATGTCCTATCCTGGGTCTTTACAGGAGGATGACTTACTCAAGTTTCTGCTCAAACTCCCTTCTTCAGGGAATCTGTCCCAATTACCTGACCTAAAATAGTTTTCTTAGCCATGTTGAGTTACTATGTGTGTGTAAAAACAAAACACACCAATGGTAAAAAATCGTAATTACAAAAATAGATCCATCCTCATTTTCAGGAACCAAATAATTTTCAAAGTGAATAAAATAGATCCACATTAAAAAAAAAACACATTGAATACAACAATGTGAGGGATACCAGAAAACAAATAGAAAATGAGAATGTGTGAAAGAGTTAAGCCCAGTGCAGATTATGAATATAACCGCCAAAAGAAAGATAGTGATTCTACTTCCATGCACAGTACCATTCAAAGACAGTTTAGTTCTCTGTTAGTCTAACAGCCAAACAAATGGTTACAGATTACAAAAGCTGTTTATTTTAAACTCCTATTTCTGCACTCAGGGATTAATTACTCCTGGTGGGGAACCATTATGGGATGCTCTGGATTGAACCCAAGTCAGTCATGTGCAAGGCAAGTAGCTTCCCTACCATCCTTTCACTCTGTCCCCTAAAAGTTTCTTTTCTATGGTGGTATGAAACAGGAATGAAGGATAGATGAGACTGATATTAGAATATCTTTTAGGAATTGATTACTTATTTACTTACTTTCTTATAATACAAGGTATCAATAATTCAGAGACTAAGATGAAGGCTATACCTGTAAATTGATTCCTTGTTAATTTTATTATGGCCAGATAACATGAGAAAATCAAGGCTCTGATCATAAGGTCACTTATTTAAGTAATTTATGCAGCAGAACTGGGATTTCAACCACATCTGTCATATAAGAAAAAGCCTACGTCCTTATTTCATTAGAACATTGAACTGCTTCTACCTGAGATAAAAGATGTGAAATATGGAAAAGCAAAAGAGAAAGAAACAAAAACTATGTATTGATGCATTCTTCCTTAAAACTCATAGTCTTCATTTCCTTCCTGTAATTTATTGTTTTTCTCAGATTTCTCTGCATAAACCCATACTACCTAACATTCAGAAAGCAAAAGAGAAAATTTATTCCATATTTCAGCTCTTCTAAATTTTAAACGGACTTACATACTATAAAGGTTATTTTTTTTAGATAGTGACAAATATATTCTTTTTTTTTTTTTTTTTTGGTTTTTGGGTCACACCCGGCAGTGCTCAGGGGTTACTCCTGGTTCCATGCTCAGAAATTGCTCCTGGCAGGCACGGGGGACCATATGGGGCACTGGGATTCGAACCGATGACCTTTTGCATGAAAGGCAAATGCCTTACCTCCATGCTATCTCCCGGGCCCCATAAATATATTCTTCATTAGCACCTCCAATGGCATTCAATGCTTTCTGTGATCAATCCTAATGCTGGTATTTTCTAGCTTCAAAGATTGACAGAACTACCCCAAAACCATGCTTTAAAAAGGCTACTTGTTCTCTCCCCTCCCGGCAAAGTTATTTCACATGATCTATATGCACAAAAAGGATCTTCCTTCTGTCTATGAAGCTATGGCTCCTTTTAAATCAGTTAATTAGCATATAAGTCTACCAGATCTTTTCATTATTCAGGTTTCTTAAGAAAAATTCTATTTGCTGTGGGGCCAGAACAACAGCACAGCAAGAAGGGCACTTGCCTTGCACACAGTCAATCTGTGTTCGATTCCTGGTATGCTATAAAGTCCCCTGAATCCTACCAAGAGTGATCCTCGTGTGCAGAGCCAGGAGTAAGACACCCCCCCCCCCAAAAAAAAACTATTTCCTATAGTTAAAAAGAACTATTTTCTATAGTTAATCACAATTTATTTTGTTTATTTAATTTTTTGGTTTTTGGGTTGCACTCCTGGCTCTGTGCTCAGAAATTGCTCCTGGCAGGCAGGCTCAGGGGACCATATGGGGATGCCGGGATTCTAACTGCCGTCCTTCTGCATGCAAAGCAAATGACCTACCTCCATGCTATCTCTCCAGCCCTCACGTTTTTCCCCCATGTGTATTAATTTTTTTTATTTCCACAGTACACCATAAACAATTTTTAGATATGCTGAAAACAATAAAAAGCAAGTGCTTAGTATTCACAGCTGAACATTTCAAGCTAGTTTTCATCATAATCATCTTTTCAGTTGTGTGCTTATTATGAGAATTCTCTAACCATCCATTTCAATGTGGAAGAACTCAAAAGAAATCAATCAACATTCATTATCTGAAAACCAAGTCACACGCAGAACAAAAGCTCTAACTAAGTACCTCTCTGTAGATCATATCATATGGCTGAATACAAGTAACGTTACCTTTACAATAACCATAGTACTAAAATATTAAGATAAGATTAAGTCTCCCAACCAACCATTCATTAATAAATTCAATTTAATGAAAAAAAAAAAAAGATTATTCTCACATACACTAAGTCTTACCTTGCTGAGTATTTTGTTCTTGCATTCGATTCACAGTGAGGTCTAAGGGGCCGTCCTGTTCTTCTTGAAGCGAGTTTTCTGCTTGATTCATTTGGATACTTTTACATATTAGACTTGGTCCAATTGAACCATTTCTATTTTCTTGAATTTTACCACTTTTGGAAATATACTCAATTGCAAACTGACGTATCATCTTTTTCATTAATTCCTGAGCAACTAGGGGAATGTTAGGATCACAGTTCTGAGGAAGATCTAGGGAAGAAATAAACATAATGAGCATTAAAAAATAGAAATGCAAAATACTAAATATATTTAAAAATTATGATTTCAAAAATCTTTTAATATCAGTCTGCATTTACCAGTGCTTTCTTGAGACTTACCAAGAGAAAATGTTAGATGTATTCAATTAGATGTCAAAATAGGAAACATAAATTTTGGAGCAATTTTTAATCTCATACAGTAAGTACACATATAACTTCTTAAACTACTTAAAACATGACTGTTTTATTGCAAATAAATTATTCAATTCTGAAAAGTTTACATAAATATTAATGCCATTGAAGACTTTTTTCTTTCAACTTTTAATTAGTTTTTGAGGGTCTCATCTTGGTGGTGCTAAGGATCAAGCACTCCTTGCTTTGTGCTCAGGGATTGCTTGTAGGGGACTAATCCCTGAAGGGGGCGGGCATAAGGGTTGCTAGGGATTGTCAGCAAGTACAATCCATTTTATTATCTTCTTGGCCTCTACTCTGACTCTTGTTCTTCATTTACGTGCTTCACTGATAATTATTTGTTGTGTTCAAGAATTGTTAGCAATCTACCACATTCACTTTCTTTTTTTCAGTGTTTGTTTTCAGAAAAACTGAAAGTAGATTATCTAGAATTTTATTTCACACTTTAGTGTTTCAGCATGCAATTGATGAATTTGTTAATATTCTCCTGTAGATGAGGCACTAGTATTACTGAGTATTTTGATCAGCCCTCAATTCTAGCATGAGTTCATCTATAATGAAATTAGCATTAAATGATGCTTAAAGCTTGTGTGAGATTTTAAGTAATTAAAAAAAAGATTTTGAAGTTATGGATTATGGCTCAGTGATGGAGCTTTTATTTTATATATGAGGCCCACAAAAAATTCCAGTACTGTAGTAAAACACTTAGCTACAGATGAAAATTTTAGCTGTCTTTATGAACTTAAATTATATATACATCCTGTCTAAATTTTTAGTGCTTTGCTTTTGGGCCACTCCCAGCAGTGTTCAGGGCTTATTCCTGGCTCTGCACTCAAGGATCACTCTTGGCAGATGTTCTGGATTTTAATTTGTTTATAAAATCAGAAAGAACAAAATTGAAAATCAAAATAGGATTTGGTTACATAATAAAGCTAGAGCAGTTTACATTTATAATCATGATGTAAAAGAACAAAAATATTAACTGAAAAAAGGAAAAACCCAAGTCATACTTTATTTTTTTGGTTTTTGGGCCACACCCAGTGACGCTCAGGGGTTACTCCTGGCTATGCCCTCAGAAGTCGCCCCTGGCCTGGGGGATCATATGGGGCCGGGGGATCGAACCGCGGTCCGTCTAAGGCTAGCGCTGTAAGGCAGGCACCTTAACTCCAGCGCCACCTCCCGGCCCCCCATGTCGTACTTTCTAAGTTCAGCTTTTTTTTTGGTTTTTGGGTCACACCCGGGGTTACTCAGTGCTCAGAGGTTACTCCTGGCTCTATACTCAGAAATCGCCCCTGGCAGGCACAGGGGACCATATGGGATAACAGAATTCGAACCACCGTCCTTCTGCATGAAAGGCAAGCGTCTTACCTCCATGTTATCTCTCCAGCCCCAGTTCAGAATTCTTATAATATTTTTTAAAATAATTTTTTTTTTTTTTTTTAGTTTTTGGGTCACACCTGGCAGTGCTCAGGGGTTACTCCTGGCTCCATGCTCAAAAATCGTTCCTGGCAGGCTCGGGGGACCAAATGGGATGCCGGGATTCGAACCAATGACCTGCATAAAAGGCAAACGCCTTACCTCCATGCTATCTCTCCGGCCCCTTAAAATAATTTTTATTGAGACCAATGTGAATTACAAGTCTTTCACAGTTATATTTATGGTACATAGTGACAGTGAATTAGGATAATTTCCACCACTAGTATTGACCTTCTTCTTCCATAGTTCCCAGCATAATCCCATACCCCTGCCCTTAGTCCCCTGGACTGCTATTGTAACAGGTCCCTTTTGTGAACAGCTTGTTGTAGTTTGGTTCTCTTGAATTTACTGGTTAACTTTGGGTTGGGTATTTAGGTCTGTTCATTTTTTATTTCCACTCAAAGCCTGCTTTGCCCCTGGCACCATCCACTTTTTTTCCCTCTCAATTTGTAGGAAGACACGGAAATATGAGGCAGAATAGATGAAGAATCCTTATAGTATTGCACAAGTAATATTGCACATGATTTACCAACATGAAAAGTTCTGAGTCCTCAATTTAGGGCCATGGGGTTTGGGAATAAAAATGCTGCCTTCCACGTGTGGACCCTGAGATGGATTCCTGGAATCACCCACAAGATCCTCTAGGGCAGTGTTTCT
>PVKC010034892.1:0-13626 GCA_004027635.1 Crocidura indochinensis
GTCCTAGGCAAGGCAGCAGGCACCTTACCTCCTGCGCCACCTCCCGGCTCCCAGATCTAACTTTTTTAAAACATAGATTTAGGCTTATATTCGCTGTATAAGACAGAACGTTCCTGTGCTGCAACTGTATGTACCACAGTGAGTCAATCACAACAAGCAAAGGTTCAAAGGTTATACTGTAATAGACTTTCTCTCTGACTCTGCCAATCTGAGCAGGCTTTTGACAGTGTAGATTCGGGTTCAGAACATTGTCTAGTTTGCATGCATAAAAAGCCTGCTTGGATTGGCTGAGTTAGAGAGGTGGTCCAAGCAGCCTTGCAGTGATTGGTGCAGGGTCGAGTTGGAAAATTCATTTCATGGCAACATCCAGATGATTTTCATTTAGTGGCATATCGAAATGTTTTTCAGGATATATACTTATCGTATAAGACTACTCTCGGATTTTCGGTTGACTTTTTTTTATTTCAAAAGTCGTCTTATACGCCAGAAAATACAGTAGTTCTCTCTCTAGAGATACACCTTAGCTCCTCGGTCAGGTTTCTATTTGGATCATATGCAGCATCTGTATGTTTCTGTAACTGATAAAAACAGATGATCACTGTCCAAGTATTACAGCAGAAAAGCCTGGCTATTGACTTCCCTTTAAAAAAGGGATGTCCCCAAGGTGAATCCTCTCTTGGTCAGCTTCCCTGGTATTCTGTCCACATCTGGATACCTGGGTTTTGTCCATAGAACTGTGGATTAAAGATTCAGAGAAATGAAGGATGTCTTGAAATTGGGGACCTGAGAAGTACAGAACATTTCTAGAAGATAACTGGGGATGAAAAGCTTAATGAGTCTGCTCTTACCATCATCAGGAACACTGCCTTATGGGAATCAAAGGAACAGTCAAGCGCAGCACAGATGGGGACTTCATTCATGCTAATGTGGACATTGACTTGATTATCACGGAAGAACCAGAAATTGGAAACATAGAAAAGCCTGTGGAAATTTTTCACATCATCGAACATTTTTGTCTTGGTAGAAGGCGTCTACATCTGTTTGGAAGAGATAGTACAATTCGACCAGGTGGGATAGCAGATAAAGTGAACAAGCCCATGGGTCTTTGTGCACATAATATTGTATGAAGTAAAATCTTTATGTATTTGGTTCCTCTTTTTGCTTCACGGAGAGTATACCAAGTTCATTCTTGGGCATACTTTTCCTTGATCCTTTCGCCTTTCATTCAAATGCTTAAAAGACCTTCCTTTGGGGCCAGAGCGATAGATAGCTCAGCAGTAAGGTGTTTGTCTTGCACACAGCCAATCCTCGACAGACCTGGCTTCAATTCCCAGCATCCCATATAGTCACTGGAGCCTGCCAGGAGCTATTTCTGAGTTCAGAGTCAGGAGTAACCCCTGAGTGCTTCTGGGTGTGGCCCAGAAACAAACAAACAAACCAAAAGAACTTCCTTCTTCCTCTCCCTTCTCCTAACTCTCCCTTTCCCTGTAAACTGTTTTCTTTTTCTTTATATTTCTTGTCATTATCCTGGTGGTCAGTTCATGGGGGCACACGATCAGTCTGTGTCTCAAGAAGGCAAAGATTGCAGTAGAATAGCCTGTAAGTGGTAAAATACCTGTGGTGCTAGCTTCAGAGATGACACACTATGTTTTGAGTTTGGGGATCCTGAACTGTAGGGCCTAGGGATCTCACTTGTGCAGGACCAGCACTCTGGTTTGTATTCACAGCTGTGGGAGCCTGCCTGACACCTTGGACCTTGCCACCTTCAGGCTGGCAAAAACCCAAAGTACTGCCAGATGTGGCCTAAAAACAGAACAAAAGAAGGATGAAAGTGCTTCATAGTTATCTTGCTTTTTCTTTGTTGTTGTCATTGTTCGCTTTGGGCACCAGACCTCATATACTCTGAGCTAATTCCTGGTTCAGTGCTAAGGAATCACTCGTGGATGCAGCACTGGAATTACATTGGGTTTGGCTGTGTGCAAGGTAGCTACCTTAACCTTTGTCCTATGTTCTCAGTCCTGTCTTCGTATTTTTAAACCATTTTTTCCCAGTACATCACTTATGAATAGGCCACTATAGATCTAGTATACACACAAATATAGAATGAGCTTTAAGTTATTTAGACTTCCTTTGCGTGTGTGTGTGTGTGTGTGTGTGTGTGTGTGTGTGTGTGTGTGTGTGTGTGTGTGTGTGTGTATGAATGAGTGTCTTGTTTGGGAGTTTTATGCTAATCTGCCTCGCAATATGTATTAATATTTGGGTAGCAATGCTTGTGTCAGACAAGCAGATACTTATCCTTGAAGGTCACATCGTTAGATACTCAGCATTGAAGTCTTCCATCTTAAATATTGAGTGTCTAGATTCTAGATTATGGCACCAGCATTTCAGGAAACACGGAACAGATTTTTCTCTTCTGTCATCAGTTTGTTGTACCCTGGATAGTTCCTGGGTCTGAAAATTATCCCTACTGACAACTGTGAAAAGAGGTTGACACCTTTAAAAGAGAAAGTTGTTTGGGGAGTGAAAACAGACATAAGATGATGGTCTTCTATTTTTTATTATTATCATTTAATCCCACCCCCAAGATGATGGTCTTTTAATAACAGAGCTCTTAGTGTAATTCCTTTAAAGAAGTTGAGGAGGAAACAAAATTCAATCTCATTACCTCCAAGAACAAGTTTTACATATTTTCTTGTTCTTCTATCATTTAAGTGTTTATACAATTATAAGGACAGTCATCCTTTATTTCTCAATTGTTAACTATATTTCCATATGTTAAATGATTAGCATTTTAGATTTTTAAAGCATGAATACTTAAGGCAGTTGTATAAGCATGAATAGCAACTAAAATGAAGATACTATTTATTTCAGTTTTATGACTAAACATGGTCTTCATCCTTTTAGCTGTACCTACTACATTCCCTACTTTATACATTGTCTTTCAGGCAGACACTGTTTCAGCTGATCATGGTCTTAGGGATAAATGTTTTATTTTTGAATTGTAATTGTCCATCTAATTCTTTGCTTTTGGTCCTTGCATTTGTTATGCATGAGTATATTACCTAACTCATGTATTAGAAATACCACTAACTATTACTGGGAAAGGATTAAAAGATCACCACAGGTGTCAGATATGCACAGATATGAGGTTAGATACGTGGCTATTTCAGATGTACTTGATTTTTGGTGATCTCCTTAGAGATTATAAGAAATTAGAGAAAGAAAGTTGTCGGCAGGATACCAGTTTTTATTTATAAGGATCTGAGTGGGGTTTTTTGGTTGATGCTTTGTTTTGTAAGAGGCAGGAAAAAGACAGTATTACTACTTATTATCATCATTATCATCATCACCATCATTATTATTATTAGTTTTTGTTTGGGAGCCACACCCTCCTGCACCTCAGGTATTACTCCTGGCAGGCTGGGGGACTGTGTGAGATCTAGGAATCAAAGGTCAACTGTGAGCAAAGCAAATACCCTACCTGTTGTGCTAGGTAGGTTCAACCGCACAATTTTTCTTTATGAATTTTTTTTTGTTTACTATCTTTTAATAGTATCCTGTGTTCTTATATCACACATATCAGAAATCAGACGAGAAAGGTACCGGTAAAGCTTAGAGAAATACAATTTCCACAGAGGTGTGTAACATGCATTTTGATCTCCAGGAACTTCTCTGCTAAGCAGAGCCTCAAGAGGACAAGAAAAATCACAGCATGATTTACCTGCTGTGGATTTTTTTTTTCTTCAAATATTGTAGATCCTGTCGCAGCCCTTTAGTGTTAGGTGCTGTTTGAACTGTGACAAAGGAATCGCCTTTAAAATCTGTATCAGATACAAAGAAATGTATTCTGTTTTAGATTAGATTAAACAACAGCTAAATTTTCCTCGTCTGTTGGGGTGAAAATAATGGTCTGTCCCCCTATATCTTCTAGGCTGGCTTACAGTTGGACCAACTCTGACTAACAGCAACTACAACGCGGAGACCTATGCCTCCTACTTTAGTGCCCCCAACTCCTACCTGACTGGCTGCACGGAAGAGATCGAAAGGCTGCGCCCCAAGTCACCACCTCCCAAGTCCAAATCTGACCGGGGTGGTGGGGCCCCCCGGGGTGGTGGCAGGGGTGGCACCTCTGCAGGCCGAGGCCGGGAGAGGAATCGCTCCAATTTCCGAGGGGAGAGGGGTGGCTTCCGTGGCGGCCGTGGGGGTGCACATAGAGGGGGTTTCCCTCCTCGGTAACTCCTGGGCAAGATTCTTGCCAAGATGTGGGCAAGCCATGTCCCTTTTCTCTCTCCTCTCTTCTCTCCTTTTCTCTGTTCTTTTGTCACTCTCCTCTCTTCTCTCTATTCTCTTCTCCTCTCCGCTCTCCTCTTGTTCTCTCTCATATTTCAAACTCAGTTACAGTATACACTTCGCTTTTACTCTCTTTTATTAAATGAGCCTCCCTGTCTTTGTTCCCCAGTGACTAATCAAAGGGATGACTATCCATTCCCATAGAGATGGCATTAATGATAGAGCCCAGCCACTTGATTTGTTAAGAAGGTCTCTGTGTCTTAGAGACTCTCTGTCAGCAGTGGTGCCCACATGGTGGCTTAAGGTCTTAGGAAATTTCTGCCAGGATTTTCCTAAGTTCTCAGCGAAACAGAAACATTCTTTTTTTTTTTTTTTTTTTTTTTTAAAAATTTGCTTGATAGTTGACAGCAGAAAAACTGAAATGCTGAAGAGCATCACTGCCTTCTTCCTAGTCTCCATCCCCTGTGGGAGATGGTGCTCCCAGGGCAGGTAGAGGAGCAAATCTCTGTTCCTGTGCCTAAGCAGGGCTTAATCACGTTTCCTAAGAAGTGAATGGCGACAAAGACCCAAGTGCAAGCACTTTGTTGTGGATGTGAACTTGATGGACTTTCAAAGAAGTTTTATTTTCTTTTAGTGAAATAAAAGACTCGGCCACGAAGACATACCATCATCAGGGGTCTGGTCTGAACATATTGGGCATTCAAATACTTGGTGATGAGGAAATAACCTGTCCCTTTAAACCTGTTGTAGAGAAAACGGTGTGAACCCAGATAGGAGAAACTCCTGACATGTCAACATGGAGACACATCTGAAGCGCCTTTTATAAGACCCTCTGGGATGTTCTGATCTGGGGCTAGTTTTGCAGATGGGTTAAGTGTGAATCTCTGCTGTTGCTTCTCTTTCATTATTGCAACTCATGTTTGAAATGAATTTGATGGGTGAAATGCCACTATTGTTTCCTGATAAATATATATTTTTTATTTTGTGTATGATCTTTGTACAGAAACTTAAAAGCTCTGAAATGTGAAAGTTTTTTTCTGTCTTTGAAATTGCCATTGTGATCTGCTGTAAAGATGCTGAGGTAAGGTTAGACTCTTACAGACTGAAACCTGTGATGCACCACTGTGAGCAGTGCATCTGGGCTGCCCACGGTTTTGCAGTAATGCTGCAAGGGTTCTACTATATGTACCAGGATTCCATTGTGAGAATAGAATTTCAGAACGCCTTGAGACCCATCTAAACCCCATGACTTGCTCAAGTGTGTGCTGTTCATCTGTGCTTGTATGTCTTGTATGATTCATATATCTCTGTGTGTCCATTGTCACTTGAGTTATTGGTGTCCTGCCCCTTAGGCCATTTATGCCGTATCTGCTAATTATGCTATGTTGTGCCAGCCAGGTCTCAGGGAAGTGGTGGTTGAGCCCAGGTGAGCTGTGGCTGGGTAGTGGGTCCCTTCTCCACAGCTGAACTGGGAAGCACAGCTACCACCACACTGATTCTGTGTGGAGTGCAGAAGTCCTGGCTTAAAGTCTAGCTCAGAAAGGTGGGAACCTAGAACTACCTTTGCTCCTTGACTTTCTCTAAAGCCGAGTAAATGTTGGGCCCTGACAGTCTTGGGCTGGCAATGGTGTTCTGGAAGTTGGTGTGTTCCCATGGCCGAGAGTCTATCTTGGCTCTTCCTAGGAATCCCTTTTATTTTTGGAAAATACTTCTCTCATTTTGGTTGCTAACTCAACATTCTGCTGAGTTGCAGCAGTTTAATTTTATGAACTGTTTTGTTTGGGGCCATAACTGGCAATGCTCAGGAACCACTCCTAGCAGGGTGTGGGGAACCAAATGATTATCCAGGTTGGGTGCATATAAGACAAACATCCTACCCACTGTACTATTGCTCTTGCCCCACGGCAGCCTATTTTAAGTCTGCACTATTTTTCTGAATCTAAGCACATAAGATGAAGTCTTTGAAGTACAGTATCAGATTTTGCTCATTTTCTGAATCTAGTTTTTTTTGTTTTGTTTGGGGGTCACACCTGGCAGTGCTCAAGGGTTACTCCTGGTTCTGCGCTCAGAAATCACCCCTGGCAGGTTCAGGGAACTGTATGGGATGCCGGGAATCATACCCAGGTCCACCCCTGGTTGGCTGTGTGCAAGGCAAACACCCTACTGTTGTGGTATCTCTCTGGTCCTCTTAATTTTTTTAAGAGTTTTATGTTTTTGGCCACACCTGGCAGTACTCAGGTGTTACTCCTGGCTCTTGCTCAGAAATCATTCCTGGCAGGCTTGGGGGACCATATGGGATGCCAGGTCTGTCCTGGGTTGGCCGCTTGCAAGACACATGGCTCTACTGCTATGCTATCACTTTGCCCTGCTGAATCTAATATTTTTGTTTTGTTTTGTTTTGTTTTTGGGCCACACTCAGTGATGCTCCAGGGTTTCTCTTGACTATGTGCTCAGAAATCGCTCCTGGCTTGGGGACCATATGGGGCGAAGGGGGGTGGGGAGGTAGAACTGCGGTCCGTCCTAGGCTAACTGCGCACCTTACCACTTGCACCACCGCTCTAGCCCCCTGAATCTAGTCTTGACAAAATAATGGCTTATTTGTGACCCATTCAGAATGGCAGTCCTAGATCATAAGTGCCTCATTTTTGTGAGATATTAAGAACAAACCTTACAAGAAAGTCCTTCTTAGAGCAAACTTGGCACTCATGTCAGGCTTTTAGCATTATCCTATCGAGATACAATTATAAGAACTCAGGCATATGCAGTTGAATTTAAAATTAATATCTCAAATGTCTGCAGTAAGAACACTTTTCCAATTGAACCCACTAAAATTTTTTTGGAGAAGCCACATAGTTTGAGGTTTTCAGACCTCCATTATTTGCTCATTATCTTTGATAGCTGCCATGCACAGAGAAATCTATATTGTTTAATCTAGAATACTCTTGGTAATGGATAAAGTAGTAAATCAGTATGACGTGTTTTAGTGTTCTTGTCTCTGTAATTAGAGATGTTGATAAAGAATGAAATCCAGTGTGGGCCCGGAGAGATAGCACAGCGGCGTTTGCCTTGCAAGCAGCCGATCCAGGACCAAAGGTGGTTGGTTCGAATCCCGGTGTCCCATATGGTCCCCCGTGCCTGCCAGGAGTTATTTCTGAGCAGATAGCCAGTAGTAACCCCTGAGCACCACCGGGTGTGGCCCCAAAACCAAAAATAAAAAAAATAAAAAAAAAATCTACAGAAGTACTTCCAAGTATTTGGGAATCTCAGTCAACAATATAAAATGTATACAGGAGGGGCCCGGGAGATAGCATGGAGGTAAGGTGTTTGCCTTTCATGCAAAAGGTCATCGGTTCAAATCCCGGTGCCCCATATGGTCCCCCGTGCCTGCCAGGAGCAATTTCTGAGCATGGAGCCAGGAGTAACCCCTGAGCACTGTCGGGTGTGACCCAAAAAACAAACAAACAAAAAAAAATGTATACAGGAGCCAAGCATATAATGCCAATCTGAAACCATCCATGAATTTGCTTTATAGCGAAGAACTTAAACAAGAATATTTGCTTTTAATTCCTTTCTCCCATTTAGCATAGGTGTACTTTTCTTATTTTTCCTATTTTCCTATATTTCCCATTAATGTGTTTTCTCTTTCCCGAGAAAAGGAAAGCAGCATAAAGCACCTTAAACAGACACACTGACTTGATCTGAATTCCCAGAACGGGGTAGAGTACACCCTCCCCCCCCCCACCTACCCCCAAATGCTGTCTTCTAAGTGAGAATGGACAAAATCACTAGCCCGGCTAGGGAAAACATGCTGTGGTGTTCATGTGTGCTCTCCTTAATGGCAAGATATTGGTAATTAAAAGTTGTATACTTTTTTTTGGGGGGGTCACACCCGACAGCACTCAGGGGACCATATGGGATGCTGGAATTCAAACCACTGTTCTGCATGCAAGACAAACATCTCACCTCCATACTACTCTCTGGCCCAAGTTTTATACTTCTTGAATTAAAAATTCTTTACATACATATATTAAAAACTGGTTTCTAAATTCCAGTGATCACATTTACTCACCAGAGAAATAAAAATTGTTTTGTTGGGAAAGGAGATCACTTCTAAAAGTATAATAGACAATTGATAGCTTTTGGAGCATGCAAATAAGACAGGTTAAACTATCGCAGTCATGGTGACAGCCATTCACCTGTCCAGTGGGAGAAGTGGGTCTTGACCTGTGTTGTCACCAAATCATTAACTATTACAGAATCCCATACCTGTACACATCTTCCTTCACACAAAAGAATAACTAGAGGGGCCAGAGTGATAGTAGAGCAGGTAACTTTATGCACTTTATGACCCAGGTTCAATCACACATATGATCCCTGAGCAGCACCTCCACAATAAACACTTAATTCTGTGTTTGTCTTTTTTTTTTTTTTCTGGCTTGGGACCATATGGACACTGGGGGGATCGAACCATTGTCCAACCTAGGTTAGCATGTGCAAGGCAGATGCCCTACCACTTGCGCCACCACTCTGGCCCCTGCATTTGTCTTTTTTTTAAACAGCAATAGCCCAGTTGTGTTTGGGGAGCCAGGGAGCATTCTAACTCAGATCTTAGTCCCCTAACATTGCCAGGAATAAGCATTGAACTTGGCTGAATGTAGCCCCCAAATAGCAAGCAAAAAAAGCACAGAACAAGGAGTCAAATGGTTTTGTTTAATATGCCTATTTTAGTAGTTCCTGCTCTCAAATGATCATAATGCTAAAGTCTTAATAGAATTTGCTCCTACAATTTTATTTTTTCCCAACTTCTGTGAATTATGCTTTAATAGTTGATGATGAAGAGGTCTTTAATGTATTGCTCAGAATTAAGATTGTCTTTTGACTTTCTCCAGACAAATTAACCAAGATTTCTTTGTTTGGTGAATAGGAGTTTAGGATTATAGTTTCATGGTCTACCACTGTGTTTTACTGGAGGGGAAAGGAGGAGAGAAGAATTAAGCATATAGGCATGATTTAAAATAGTGTTTATCAAAATAATTTTAAGTAAAATTTAAGATATATATATATATATAATGTATAAACTTATCAGATCGCTAGATGACAATAATAGATCCTCAGGACTTTCTTGGGGAACAATGCTAGTCCTGATGGCTTTCACTTAGCCTGATTCAAGTGAAAAATGACCTTAGTCCTGAGCTTATAACTTGGTGGTTTGTGCTCTTAGGAATTGGTCTTTGTTGTTTAGTTGATAAATGTATGCGTGTAAGAAGTGTCCCACCCACTTACCCCATAACAAATAGTTCCTCAGGCCTTTGCTTGTTTAATAATTAGAAGTAATTTCCAGGGGATTTTAAGTCCTTTTTATACTTTAATATTCTCTTACCTACATAAAAGGAGTTTTTAATAAGGACTTATTTTCCCAAAGAAGAGAAGTGAAAGGAATAGCTACTGAATTACTACTTCTCTGTAGTCTTTATCTTCTTTTGGTTTTACTTTAAAAATACCAGTCTGGGGGGGGGGGTGCTCTATACATGACTGAAATTATACAACTACAATCATATTTGTAATCACAGTGTTTAAATAAAGATAATAATAAAAAAAAAACTTCTGGGGCTGGAGCAATAGCATAGCAGATAAGAGTGCTTGCCTTGCATGCAGCAGACTCAGATTCTGGTATCACTGGTATCTGGGATCATGGGCATCCCATGTGGTCCCCTTAAGCACTGCCAGAAGTGATTCCTGAGTGCAGAACCAGGAATAACCTCTGAGTACCACTGTGTGTGGCCCCCAAACCAAAATAAAATAAAATCAAGCTATGACTTTCCTCAGAGTATCTGCTGCCTACTAAACATAAGAAAAAATCAGGGCTGGAGTGATTGCACAGTGGTAGGGTGTCTGTCTTGCACGCGGCCAACTCTGGACCAGATTTGATCCTCAGCATCCCATATATGGTCACCCAAGCCTGCCAGAGCGATTTCGGAATACAGATTTTTGAGCACAGAGCCAGGAATAACCCAAGAACCGCCAGGTATGGCCCAAAACAAAACAAGGAAAATCAATTCCTGCCCCTGACTTTGATTCAGGGCTTCCATGTAAGTTTGCATGGCAGTGCTCTAGGACTCATGTTCACGAGGATGTGCTCTGGGAATTGGGAAGCTTGGTGTGAGCAGAAAGCACGAGTATGTAAACAAGACTGGACAACCCAAAAATTGTCACCAAGCATGGCAAAAATACACCCGTAGTAGGCCAGAAATAGGACTGTGGGAAGGCACTTGTCTTTGATGCGGCTGACCTGGGTTATTAATTCACTTTTAATGAACATATTTTCATCTGACTGAACTTTAGAAAATAGTATTCTATTCCTAATCTCAAACTATTTACATAATTTTTCATGGATTCAAGAAATGACAATATTGACAGTGTTGTCATTAGGTTAGTCCTTTTTACTTAATGTATGGCTACCTCTTAGACCCACAAAGTCCTGTGCTAAAGAATTCAAAGTTGATGCTGTGAATCAGTTTCATTTGCATCTAATTTTTCTACTTTCAGACTTCTTTAACTATTCCTTCATCTTTTTGGCACACAAAAAATATTCATCACTGGAAAATTAACTGAAAATGATGATGCATTTTGTCTTATGGGTTATTTTTTTTAAATGAAAATGATTTTTGTTGGATCTAGCCATACTTCTTTGGCTGTCAACAAAGAAAGAAAACAACAGCGATTCTTGGAGTGGGGTGGTTAGAAACTAGCCTGATCGTTGCATTTGTTTTCTATAAACTGTACAGAATATAAGTAAAATAAACCTACTTCACAATATAAATTTGTTCGAAAGTCATGCAGCTGAAAGGCAGCTTTCAACACCAAGAGATTGATGGTCATCCATCACCTGATGATAATGAACAGCATTGAATGGAAGACATCATAAATTATACCATATATCATAAACCAACTACCCAAAGGAGGGAAGGAAAGTCCTTTAAGTTCAACCAATTATTGTAGAGGACACCATTAACTATTGCAAAACTTGTGATTCCCTAACCTATTAACTGCTATACAAAATAACAGACCTATAAATAATATAAGCAATTTATTTTTATAAATTATAAACATTTCATAGTATAAAATGTAGTATAATAATAATGAAACAGCAATAAAATTGAAGCCAGAGAGATAATAGAGCAAGCAGAAAGCTTGCCTTGCTTGTATGTAGCTGACCCAGCTTAAATTCTTGGTACCACATATAGTCAGACCGGAGTGGTCCCTCCACACCCGTAGCCTCCCAAAAGGCATTTAAAATAAGATTTTACATTTTTATAATTATAACGCTCAAATGAATCATATTTTACATAGTGATAAAGAGACAAAATAAGTCTTAAAATCTCTCACTCTGGGTCTTACGTTGAATGCTTTTGCTCTCTGCTCAAATATTCACTCACTCTGAGTGACCTGGCATGACACTTAGGAAACTTTGCCATATGGTAGCAGTGGCAGGGGTTATACTTGTCCACTGTTGCCTGGCCTGTGGATTACACAGTGCCTGGCAGACAATGTGTGCAGAAAAAGGTATGTGAGAATGCCACTTCTGGAACAGCACATTCTTTGAGGACCTAATCACAGGTTCCCAAACTTATCTGTACTGGCCACTTTCAGAAGTCACTCGGCACCATCCCCCAGGAAACCTCCTTAAGTGAAACAAACAGGAATTGCGCCACCCTTGATCTCCTAATTGCACTCAAGACTACTATAGTCCCATGGATCTTGTCAGGACACCACAGGGGGCTGTATCACCCATGTTAGGAAGCCCTGATATCAATACCTTGTAAGTTCTTTCATTGAGCTTCATCTATTTTGCTGGTTTCAGTTACTGGTGCCCTCAGGAATATATAATAAAAGACCATCTAGTGAATAAAGGAATGTTCACTGGAATGTTTATGACAGAGCTTTGGTGTCTAGAGCAGAGCATACCCTCCATAAATGCCTATGGCAACATTTTTGTTGGGGGAACACCCAGAAATGCTCAGTGCTAACTCCTGGTTCTGCACTAAGGAGTCACTGCTGGCCGTGCTTGGGGAACCATATGGGATGCTAAGAATAGAATCTGGGTTGGCAACATGCAAGGTAAGCACCCCACCTACTGCTCCAGCTCCCCATGACATTTTCCCTCACTTCTACTATAGGACCCTGAGTTCAGACTGTGGTGCCCCACTTCAGATTCTGACACACCAACTGCTTAACTGCTGCTTAATCTGTTATTAAAAGAGACAGCAGTGCTTTGGGGGCTGTGCTGTGCTTGAGGTTGAGAGATAGCTTAGGGCCTCACATATCTTCTACCATTTGAGCCATAGCCCCAAGACTACATATATCATTTTTTAATATAACAGTTGACCTCAAAAAACACCTGCATATTTTTGACAGAAGTTCAGGATCATGTATTTCATCTTGTGAAATAAATTCAACCAAGTTAATCTGAAATACCTTTAGTGAACTAAAGTATCAGTGTATTTGTTATTCTATTCAATTTCATGACTTCTAATTGAAGTAAATTCCAAAAGTTAGGTGATTATATACAAAGGTACTTCATCACTTCAAACCTATTTTTTCATCTGTGAATGGGGCTGATGGGAAGATGAGTGTTGCCAGGAGAAATAAATATAGAGAAGTTAAGGCACATTATGCAGTTCTTGGTCTATTATGGGCACTCAATACCTTTTAGTTCTAATTAATTATTTATATACTTGACCATTAAGCTGAGCAGGGCAGGTACAGAGTAGAAGTCTGTGACAGATCCCTCAATACCACTCTCCTCGGTTTTATATATTCATTAGTAATGGTTTCAGGCCACCTATTTCTATTTACTTTGACCACAAAGACATGTTAGATTCTTTTAATGCCTCTCTCAAGCAACACTGTTTCTGATACTTAGCTTTATGTGCATATAACTTTACCACTTCCATAAGAAGATTTTATCTTCCAAGTTTTTTGTGGGGAGGGAACCACACCTGGCAGTGCTCAAAGGTCATTCCTCTCGCTGTGAGATGCCAGGGATTGAACCCAGGTCAGCTGCATATAAGGCAAACACCCTACTCACTGTTCTTTTGTTCTGGCGCCATCAAATTCTTTTTGTTGTTGTTGTTGTTTTTATTTTTGGGTCACACCCAGCATCACTCAGGGGTTACTCCTGGCTCTACGCTCAGAAATCACTCCTGGCAGGCTTGGGGGACCATATGAGATGCCGGGATTTGAACTACCGTTCTTCTGCATGCAAGGCAAATGCCCTACCTCCATGCTATCTCTCCACCTCCCCACATTAAATTCTTTTTTTTTTTTTTTTTTTTT